>JAEIGR010000189.1:0-91151 GCA_018904305.1 Scaptomyza montana | reverse complement strand
AGAATATAATTCTTGATCCAACATTAAAAATTATTAAAATAAAACTGAAACTAACTTGGCAATTTAATAAGCAGTAAACGTTCTTATTACAAGAATAAAAATCTTGATTATTCTTTAAAAGTTGTAGTTTTTATACTCGATACCGAAGGTAAAGAGTATATTGAGTTTGTGCAATGTCCGTCATGGTGTCCGTCCGTCTGTCCGTCCGTCCGTCTGTATGTTCGCAACTTTTTTCCACACCCTTCAAGCAAGAGACTTGAAACTTTCCAATTCTCTTTATCTATGGCATAGTAAATTAAAGTGTCAAGATGGGGGTTCTACGATAACTGGGGGGCTGGCAAATCGATAAATTCGATAACTCAAAACCGATAAATCCACATATTTCGCACATCCTTACAGCTAGAACTACCAAATTTGGTGAGAAGATAGCTACTAGCAACCCCCAAAAAATTGCATAAAAAATTTTTGAGCCACGCCCACCCATTCCGCCCCCAGCCTCCCCGCATTTAAAAGTCAAAAAAGCCTATATCTCCCACAGTTTTGGAGCTTTATTAATTAATTAATTATTTTTTTATTAATTATTGGACGTAGATGTACTAACGAACAGTACAGTCAAGTGGCCCAACGATACCAAGCACCGGCTTGTTAACGCGCGGACCCACGCACAAAGCGACCCACCTCCCGCCCATCCGACCGAGGGGGCGCTCCGCTTATCGTGCGGTTACGATGATCGCGAACATGTAGACAAATGACACAAAACTAACTTTTTAATAGAGCAAGTAGGAGTGGCACTGTGTATTAAGTGGGAAAGATCGTTATAAATAGAACACAGAATACGAAAAGGGTTATGAAGAGCATAATTAGAATTACAAGTTTGAAGAGATATAGGTACAAAATTTCTAGTATTTCTAATAGGAACAGCAAAGTTAATTTGGTTAATTAATTCAGAAGAATCAATTTCACCATTAATTAATTTGTGAAAAAAGGAAAATGATAGCATTATTCTACGATCACTCAGAGAAGGAAGATCTATTAGTAAAAGTCTACTACGATAAGACGGCAAATTATTGTTAGTGTCCCAGTTGAGACCTCTAAGTGCGAAGAGCAGAAATTGTTTTTGTACCGATTCTATTTTATTCTGATGAATTTCGTATTTCGGAAACCATATACAAGATCCATATTCCAGAATCGGTCGAACAAGAGAAGTATACAGAGTTTTTGTTAAGTAGGGATCGTTAAACTCCTTCGACCAGCGCTTAATGAACCCCAAGACACCAGATGCTCTATTGGAATTAGCCACCAAATTTGGTGCCAAGATAGGTGATGATGACCCCCCAAAAACTGCATCAAAAGTTTGGATGCCACGCCCACCGATACTGCCCAGCCGCCCCCATCCACCCCAACGCTTCGTCAAAAACGGGAATGCTTGTATCTTCCAGAGTTGTGGAGCTAGAGCCCCCAAATTTGGTAGGAAGATAGCTGGCAACGACCCCCAAAAATCTGCATCAAAGTTTTGGAGCCATGCCCACCCATTTCGCCCCCTTTTCCAAACCTTTTACAAACTTTGAGCTAGAGTCACCAAATTTGGTATGAAGATAGTAATTGACATTCCACAAAGATCTGCATCAAAAATTTGGATGCCACTACCACATATACCGCCCCCAGCCCCCCTTTCCCCACTTGTTACAAACGTTGAGCTAGGGTCACCAAATTTGGTATGAAAATAGCAACTGACATCCCACAAAGATCTGCATCACAAGTTTGGATGCCACGCCCACCCATACCGCCCCCAGCCCCCCTTTCCCCACTTGTTACAAACGTTGAGCTAGGGTCACCAAATTTGGTATGAAGATAGCAATTGACATTTCACAAAGATATGCATCAAAAATTTGGATGCCTAGCCCACCCATACCACCCCCAGCCCCCCTTTCCCCACTTATTAAAAATTTTGAGCTAGAGTCACTAAATTTGGTATGAAGATAGCAATTGACATCCCACATAGATCTGCAGGATCAATTGTAAAAAGTGGGGAAAGGGGGGCGAAATGGAGGGCGTGGCTCCAAAACTTTGATGCAGATTTTTGGGGGTCGTTGCCAGCTATCTTCCTACCAAATTTTGTGGCTCTAGCTCCACAACTCTGGAAGATACACGCATTCCCGTTTTTGACGAAGCGTTGGGGTGGATGGGGGAGGCTAGGGCAGTATCAGTGGGCGTGGCATCCAATTTTTTGAAACAGTTTTTGGGGGGTCGTCATCACCTATCTTGGCACCAAATTTGGTGGCTATAGCTCAAAAACTGTGGGAGATATAGCCATTTCCGATTTCAAAATGCGGGGGGGGCTGGGGGCGTAATGGGTGGGCGTTGCTCCAAAACTTTGATGCAGTTTTTTGGGGGTCGTTAACAGCTATCTTCTTACCATATTTGGTACTTCTAGCCGTAAGGATGTGCAAAATATGTGGATTTATCGGTATTGGGTTATCGAATTTATCGATTTGCCAGCCCCCCAGTTATCGTAGAACCCCTATCTTGACACTGTAATTTACTATCCCATAGATAAAAAGAATTGGAAAGTTTCAAGTCTCTAGCTTGAAGGGTGTGGAAAAAACTTGCACACATACGGACGGCCAGACGGACATACGGACAGACGGACAGACACCATGACGGACATTGCACAAAACCAATATACTCTTTACCTTCGGTATCGAGTATAAAAACTTCAACCTTACGCAACTTACACACGGCTAACTGCGTTAAAGTACGGATACTTGCCGTTCTTTATTTTTTTCAAATGTGAATTTGTCAGTTCTTAAATCAAGAATTAATAATCCTAAAATTCAAGATCTAACATCTTGTTTTTAAGTTCACTTCAATCGTATTTACAGTTTGTCAGATCTCAAATTTTAAGAATTTTGCTTCTTAATTCAAGAATTAACAATCTCGAAATAAGTACTTTTCATTCTCAAAACGATCTAAATTTAAGAATGCGCGATCTTAATAGTTAAGAACGTTTCATACTTGATTCAAGATTTTTCGGTCTTAAACGAGAAATAAGACCGAAAAGTGTTGATTCAAGGTGGAAAATCTTGATTAATTTTTTTAGTGTGTCACCTCACTTTAGCAGCTGAATTTGCTTAAGTGCAGGTCTAAGTTCACGAATATAAGGAATTCACCAATTGCCGTTCAAACGATATTCGAATCAAAGTTGAAATTTTACCGTTTCCAATGTGTAAGGCAAATTCAATAGCTAGTAGTTTTTTCGAATGTTATCGCGTGAACGCGACAAATCAGCTATGGCCAAACTCTAGGGTCGGCAAACCGTTTGTTACGTACTAGATCACTAAACGCGTAGATGTAGTTTTAGTTATTTCATGTTCTTTCAGTCTTATAAATAATTATTCGACATTGACTTATAGCGTCTCGTTTTCTTAGAGCGAAAAAACTAGTATCTGCCTGTACTGTATAACTTACCGCGATCGATTCATTTCGCAACTGATTTGCATGTTTCATTTTCATCAGCTTTTGTTAATTTCTTTATAATTAACAGTTATTTCTCTCTCAATTTCTTATTCTACGGTGTGACGTTGTGACGTCACAAGTATTCAGCTATCTATCGATGACGATAATTACCATAACGCGAGCATTTAACCATGCAGGGCTGCGTTGCAGTTTCGCGCGGTAACAATTTCATTAAAGTTTATATACGAGAATGTTAGTTACTTCACCCAGTATTGGATTGAATGTTATTGAAGAAGTAACTTCAACATTTGGTAGGGATTTGAGCACTTGGAGTTTTTGTTTTTTAGTACAATTTATTAGTGGTGAAAATTCACTTTGTACGTTGCTATGAATAAGTGTTCCAATTCGTAAGCACTTATTGGGTGTTCGGAGAGCAAGAACAGAATTCTACTAGCAAATAATGGGTCTCTTTTTGTTTTTTTACATGCTTTTTTAACTTTACTTGTCTGTCTGTCTGTATGTTTGTTTGTACCGGAATCTTGTAATCAAATTTTCACCAAGTTCCCGACTACCTAGAGCTCTGAAATTTTCAACAAAGATGTGTTTCGGATGACATTGGCGCGATGAAATATGTAATATCATGTAAAAACCACGAAAAATAGTTTTCCCTTTTGTTTAACTTACTAATTTGACTGTCAAATATGACAAGCTTTGGTGGCATGAAAGGAAGCCTGCCGCTTCACAGGTCGAAGATCGTGGGTTCGAGCTGCGACCGAGACATACTTTTTTTGTATTATTTAAACATTTTTATCATGTTTGATATTAAGGTATTGCATGGATGATGGTAAAAAATCGATTACAAATGTATGCAAGAAAGCGTATAAAACAGGGTGTCAAACCGAAACGAATAAAGGTTCTGGTTCCGGTTCTGGTCCGGACCGAAACGATCGTTTCGGTACAAGGTTCTGTTTTGGTTCTCATTTATAAAGGTTCCGGGTTCGGGTTCTGGTTCCAGTTTATAAAGGTTCTGTACCGGTTCCGTACCGGTTCCCATTTTTTTTCATATTTTTTGAGGTGTATAAAATTTGAGAGTTAAAATTCAATAAACCATTGTACCATGTACTGTTTCGATACAAATTTAAACTTTTAACAATTTGTTATTATTCCGAATAAGCATTATAGCTGATAATGTTTCCGAGTCCAACCTTTTTCTAGTTGTAGACATTATAAATTTTACACCTGAAAATAGGCGTTCAACGCTTACTTGAGTAGCTGGAACACCGAGAACAATTTTAAATATTTCAAAAAGTTCTGGAAAGCTACTGCTATTATGAAGCCACCATTGAAGCACATTTTCCTTACTTTGTGTGCGTTTTAAATTTAAAAATATTTTTATAGATGCCAATTAACTGTTTTGTGCTATTAATGAGTTGTTGGAATCTTCTTTTTTTTAAACAAATTCATAAATGCATCTATCTCATCTCCGCTTTCAGAAAAGGTATTTGTGTCAGAGCTGCTTTCGTTTAGTAGAACAATGGACTTAATCCTATTGTTTATGTCTGTCAACAAATTTATACAAATCTTCTTTTGCTCATGTGTTAACATAACATTATATCTTGGGTCAAGAAATATGCCACACAGGAACGCGTTATTTTTAAAAAGATAAGTTTCACGTTTTTCAATTTCAGAATATAAAACTTTTGCTAATCTTGAGGTATTCTTTTGGATTTGTAGCTTACAGTTTAGCCATGTGGTATAAAAATCTCCTAAAATTAATTGTACGGATTGTAATTTTAAAGTTGCAATTTCAGCTGGTTCGAGAACTTTAACAATATCTTTAATATTGTCCCAGACTTTTTTTTCTAACAAGAAATCTGTGTTCGCAGCTGCGAAGTCTGAACAAAACTCTTGAACATTTTCCTCAACTAAATACGCCAACATTCTATACATAGAGCTCCAGCGGGTAGGACAGTCGATTGGCGGCTTTCTAATCTTCCTATCTGACAAAAGATGGCTAATAGTCGGCGTACGAAGCTTTTTAGCCAAGGCTCTGGCGCTAAGAATCGAGTTGGTAAACTGCTCGTCCTTCAAAGCCGAATTAACTGCCAACTGGAGCGTGTGAGCTGCACAACGCACTCCTGAAAGGACAAAATATTTAATTAAAATTAATATATTGAATGTATTTGTATGAATACTTGTAATTACCTATACATTTGCTGTCGATGTTTAAATCGTGTATTACGGCCAAATCATCGTCCTCATCGATATCATCGAATGTCTCCTCAAGCTCCCCCAACAACTCAACCATTTTCAACATATTCCGTCCATTGTCGGTTGTGCATGAATAAATTTGATTTTGATCAATGTCAAATTTTTTAGCACATTTAGAATGAGGGTCTTTAGGTTCTGAGCTGTATGACTAACGTATATTTCCTCTGCTGCCAGTGTGCGTAGTACAATCTGCCCATTAGTAACAAATTGGACATTAACGCCTGGAAAATCCGAACAGTTTGAAATAGTAAATATTTTATAAAACAAATATTAATATTAATATTATTATGAATATAACTTACCAATAAATGACCGATTTAAATGAGTCACGCCATCAACTTTTAATGAAATCAATTTTCCATCGAATTCATTCTTCATAAGCTTAATTACATGCTCCGACTTTGAAAGAACATCAGTTCGCACTGCTTGTGGATTAAGAAAGTTGTCGCACTCCATGCCACTTAAAATTGGGTCAACTATTTTTCGAAATCCCACGTCGCCCATAATGGAAAACGGCCTTCCATCTACAGTGCATAATAGAACTGCTGCATCTTTCAATTTTTGCTTAGTTATAGCTAAGCGAATCGACGGCTTGAATATATCTATGATTTTTTGGCAATCTACGGCTTTTTCTTGCTTTTTTTCTTGTAGAGCTTTTTTTTCGAAACCAATTTTAGCGAAAACGTCACTGTGCAACCTGGAAATATGGTTTTGTAGGTTTGTCAAGTGATCACCCTAAAAAAATATATATGCAATTAACCTTGTTCCACATAGTTAAGCCTTACATTTTTTCATGTATGCATGCATATATGTATATACATATGTACATACATATGCGTATAGATATGTACATATGTACATACATATGCGTATAGATATGTGCAAACATACTTGTAATTGCAATTTAAAAATTGCAAAGCATTTGCATTTGTACATACGTAGTGCACGTCGCAAACGTACATGTGTATGTATGTACATATGTATATGATAAACCACTGTTTTTCATACAAATTTTTAACTTTAACTTACCTTAATTTTAAGTCCACATTGATTAATTTTGCACTGACTATAATTAGTATTTATATCAAATGAAAAGTGTCCGCGAATATTACTATGCTTGGAACGCGGCATTTTTAATAGTGGTATTCATTTAAAGTTGCATTGCTAAAAAAATCGCAAAGTGACAACATTGCAATCATGTTGCATTGATCAGCTGTTTTCCAGTTTGTTTACATTTCAATAGTTTGTGCTTTAAGCTTAGTACGCAGGAACTAGAAATATTTCTAGCTGTGTCAAACTCCATATAAAAAAAACGCTAGAAATAATTTCTGGACATAATTTCTAGAGATATTTCTAATGAGTGTATGCAGCAGCTAGAAATTTATACTCAAAAAATGTTGAGAGTTGCCACATCGATTACATTGAAGTGGATCGTGTGGATTGCATTGAACACCTTAATTTCTGCTAGAAAAAATGAGCAGCACATTATTTCTAGGCGTCAATTGTGAAATGGATGGAATTTTGAGTGGCAAAAATGATAAAAGTCGTGTTAAACAATTTTTAAACGACGATAAGATAAAATTAATCAACGCAGTGAGGATAAACAATTGCATTTGGGACCTTACACACGCAAAGCATATGGATTCAAATTTTGTTTAAAAAAAATTCAATTAAAATGCAGGCAATTAAATGTAAACACAAGTGTGCCCGTATTACTCTTTCACCTTTTCGTTTTGCCATTTTTTTGCGTTTTTGGGATTTTTCCGGTATTTTTGAGGGGCACACAGGGTCATAGCTTACACACTAGAAATAATGTGTAAATTTCTATCAGAAATAATTCTAGCTCCTGCGTACTAAGCTTTAATTAAAATGCCACATATAAGTGAAACAAGTGGAAACGTTGCAGTCGGACGCAACCGACTGCGGCATACTCGATACCAGAATTAAAACCGGTAAAAAGAGGCCTGAATGCAAGGGGTACGGATGCGGCAGGGGTTTACGCTGCCTTAAAGATTCTCCGATGCAGATGGGGATGCCACCGACTATATTGCTTCCACATTTGGTGACTCTAGCTCAAAGTTTGTAAAAGGTGGGGAAAGGGGGGGGCGGCTGGGTCGGTATGGGTAGTTGTGGCATCAAAATTTTTGTTGCAGATCTTTGTGAAATGTCAATTGCTATCTTCATACCAAATTTGGTGACTCTAGCTCGAAATTTGTAATAAGTGGGGAAAGGGGGGCTGGGGGGCGGTATGGGTGGGCGTGGAATCCAAATTTTTGATGCAGATCTTTGTGGAATGTCAATTGCTATCTTCAAACCAAATTTGGTGACTCTAGCTCAAAATTTGTAAAAGGTGAGGAAAGGGGGGGCTGGGGGCGGTTTGGGTGGGCATGGCATCCAAATTTTTGTTGCAGATGTTTGTGGAATGTCAATTGTTATCTTCATACCAAATTTGGTGACTCTAGCTCGAAATTTGTAATAAGTGGGGAAAGGGGGGCTGGGGGCGGTATGGGTGGGCGTGGAATCCAAATTTTTGATGCAAATCTTTCTGAAATGTCAATTGCTATCTTCATACCAAATTTGGTGACTCTAGCTCGAAAATTGTAAAAAGTGGGGAAAGGGGGGCGAAATGGAGGGCGTGGTTCCAAAACTTTGATGCAGATTTTTGGGGGTCGTTGCCAGCTATCTTCCTACCAAATTTGGTGGCTCTAGCTCCACAACTCTGAAAGATACACGCATTCCCGTTTTTGACGAAGCGTTGGGGTGGATGGGGGCGGCTAGGGCAGTATTGGTGGGCGTGGCATCCAAACTTTTGATGCAGTTTTTAGGGGGTCATCATCACCTATCTTGGCACCAAATTTGGTGGCTCTAGCTCAAAAACTGTGGGAGATATAGCCATTTCTGATTTCAAAATGCGGGGGCTGGGGGCGGAGTGGGTGGGCGTGGCTCCAAAACTTTGATGCAGTTTTTTGGGGGTCGTTACCAGCTATCTTCCCACCAAATTTGGAGGCTCTAGCTCCACAACTCTGGAAGATACACGCATTCCCGTTTTTGACGAAGCGTTGGGGCACATGGGGGTGGCTAGGGCGGTATTGGTGGGCGTGGCATCCAATCTTTTGATGCAGTTTTTGAGGGGTCATCATCACCTATCTTGGCACCAAATTTGGTGGCTATAGCTCAAAAACTGTGGGAGATATAGGCTTTTTTGACTTTAAAATTCGGGGGGGCTGGGGGCGGAATGGGGGTCGTGGCTCCAAAATTTTTGATGCAGTTTTTTGGGGGTTGTTATTAGCTATCTTCTTACCAAATTTGGTAGTTCTAGCTGTAAGGATGTGCGAAATATGTGGATTTATCGGTTTTGAGTTATCGAATTTATCGATTTGCCAGCCCCCCAGTTATCGTAGAACCCCCATCTTGACACTTTAATTTACTATCCCATAGATAAAGAGATTTGGAAAGTTTCAAGTCTCTAGCTTGAAGGGTGTGGAAAAAAGTTGCGTTCATACAGACGGACAGACGGACAGACACCATGACGGACATTGCACAAACTCAATATACTCTTTACCTTCGGTATCGAGTATAAAAAGAGAACTGCTTAACATCTTAAAAAATTGTGCATTAAATGATTTAATGATTTTGGAATTCTTTTGTGAAGACGGTATGTATATTTTTGACTTATAAATATATAATGCATAATAATTTATTTCTCTTTGTAGAAGAATTGAAAAAATAAAATGAAAATGAGATCTTGGATGATTTGATGATGACTTTGGCTGTCGGCGAAACATGCAGATATAGCGGTGGTGTAGATAATGGTGTGAACGATGATGACATCTGTTGTGGACTTGCTGAGGCGCTTTGTAATGTGCAAGTTAACGTATCGGAGGGCGAATCTACTATATAATCGATTTCAAAGTCTTCTAAATCCAATAATTCATCTTGAATCGATATTTTAGGAGCCTCCACTGATTGTAGTTATTTAAACAAATACTTATTTACCTGGCTTTCCTTATTATTTTAAGACGAAAAGACTTAATCGAAAATTTTAGCATAAATTATTATTATGCGCATAACCTCTTAATATAGTTGGTTTAACCGCGTGTTAAATTCGCTTCTTTATAAATAGATATGTTTTTCGCTTCTTGAGCGATGTGATCTCCATGAGGTTTCTTTAGTACTAATCCCTTACCTCGAGGTTCAATGCCTCTTAAGCTAAGTGCTAGCTGCCAAATATTCTGCAAAAAGCAGACGAGCCAACAAACATAACCCCCTATCGTTCTCTCGGTAGCTGACTAAGCTTTACTGTTACTGAGAGAGATTATCCGGGATATCAATGTGACCCATTTTTAGCGGAGACACCAACCTTTGATTTTAAATAGATCCAAACTACAGTGTATCCAAAATATTGTAACTTCTACCACTACAGGACGCAACCGACTGCGGCATACTCGATACCAGTAATAAAACCGGTAAAAAGTGGCCTGATTGCAGAGGGGTACGGATGCGGCAGGGGTGTACGCTGCCTTAAAGATTTTCAAATGCAGATGGGGATGCCACAAGCTATCTTCCTTACAAATTTTGTGACTCTAGCTCAAAGTTTGTAAAAGGTGTTGAAAGGGGTGGCTGGGGGCGGTATGGGTGGGCGTGGCATCCAAATTTTTGATGCAGATCTATGTGGAATGTCAATTGCTATCTTCATACCAAATTTGGTGACTCTAGCTCGAAAATTGTATTTAGTGGGGAAAGGGGGGCTGGGGCCGGTAAGGGTGGGCGTGGCGTCTAAATTTTTGATGCAGATCTATGTGGAATGTCAATTGCTATCTTCATACCAAATTTGGTGAAAAGTGGAAAGGGGGGCTGGGGGCGGTATGGGTGGTAGTCGCATCAAAATGTTTGATGCAGATCTTTGTGGAATGTCAATTGCTGTCGTCACACCAAATTTGGTGACTTTAGCTTAAAGTTATTAAAAGGTGGGGAAAAGGGGGCGAAATGGGTGGGCGTGGCTCCAAACCTTTGATGCCGATTTTCGGGGGTCGTTGCCAGCTATCTTCCTTCCGAATTCGGAGGCTCTAGCTCCACAACTCTGGAAGATATACGCATTCCCGTTTTTGACGAAGCGTTGGGGTGGATGGGGGCGGCTAGGGCAGTATTGGTGGGCGTGGCATCCAAACTTTTGATGCAGATTTGGGGGGTCATCATCACCTACCTTGGCACCCAATTTGGTGGGAGATATATGATTTTTGTACTTTAAAATGCGGTGGGGCTGGGGGCGGAATGGCTGGACGTGGCTCCAAAATGCAGTTTTGATGCAGTTTTTTGGGAGTTGCTAGTAGCTATCTTCTTACCAAATTTGGTTTGAGTTATCGAATGTATCGATTTGCCAGCCCCCCTGTTATCGTAAATTTACTATCCCAAAGATGAAGAGTGTGGAAAAAACTTGCATACATACGGACAGACACCATGACGGACATTGCACAAAACTAATATACTCTTTAACTTCGGTATCGAGTATAAAAATAAAAAAAATTAAAGAAAAACAAGTTAGAAGGCTCTAGTCGGGAGAGCCCGACTAGAATATACCCTGAACCCAGTTGCAATAAATAAATTAAATTTATATAAGACTTTGGTATACTGACTTAACTTCAATCGATTAAATTCGATATCTCCGGTGTTTCTTAACCAATTTGGACGAAATTTTCAGAAAAGATCTATCGTTACCCATTATTTCAACCCTCATTTTTGGAAAATTCCAAATTCAATATTTTTTTGTTATCGATGCCATGTGTATATCGGAAACCAGAATAGTTATCGATAATTTGAAGCAAACTTGTTCTGCTCATGGTATAGGAGAACTTAAATCCCAAATCTAAAGTCTCTAGCTCTTGTAGTCTCTGAGATACACGCGTTCATACAGACGGACAGACGGACGGACATGACTATATCGACTCGGCTGTTGATGCTGATCAATAATATATATACTTTATGGGGTCGGAGATGCTTCCTTCTGCCTGTTACATACTTTTGCACAAAACCATTATACCCTTATTTACCCATTTTATGGGTTAAGGGTATAAAAATGGAAGTGAGATGTAACAAAACTGCAACTTTCACAGTTAAGGAACAGTAGGAGTAGATATTTAACCCTTTAATTAAAAACAGCTAACGAAGTCATACTTTTCGAAATAGTGAAAAACTCATATCTCAAACTGTTATTCTAGTTCAATACACTTTCTTATTAGATGCAACAAAAATGGGGAGAATAATTAAATAAAATATTACCATCCATCAATCATAAGAAATTATAACGAAATTTTCTTAGTTTAAGCAATGAGTTTGAAAATATAAAAAATCTAACATAATCACTAAAAAAAGTTGAAAGGTATATAGGTTGACAGTTAATATATATTATTAATCTAAGGTTTTAAAGACAATAATACAATCTATCTCGTTTTAAGCGTAAAGCCTAGTCAAAATAGCTAACTACTTAACATAAAAGATTTAAAAACCAAAAGAATACTAAGTTGAAAAAAATTAGTAAAAAACACATTCTTTATACATTTTTATCGTAAGTAGCATACTGGGAAAGACCGTTTGTATAAAAAAACCATCAAACTGCTAAGAACATCTTACTGTTTTCATTTTCTATATTTTAGAAATTGATTTGATATGTGAGTTTGATGAAATAATTTTAGTCGAGTATAACAAATAATTTGACGGATATCTTAAAGTATGAAAAGTATAATTTGACGAAAATCTTATAGCAAGCGGAGGGAAAGTTAAGGAAAAGATTATTTGTAAAGCCTAAAAGATTACCTTACAGAATTTAAAGAATGTAAAAGCAAAATAAATTATTACTGAGATAGAACAGAATCGAATATATGGACAATTAAAAAAAAAAAAAATAATAATAATAATAATCTAAATTATTTTGTTAAAACATGATTTATTATACCAGCTACACGAACTTCTTTAAGCTTTAAAAATAGTGACATACATAAGAGCATTATCAGGTATGTATATAGTGCGTACTAGAACTAAGGCTTAAAATATTGACTTAGAAAAGCTTTTTATAAAGCCGAAACAAAATCATGAAGTATGACTTAGCATAAATCTCAAATTTAACATAATGTAAAAATCTGTTAAAAAAAATAAATAAATAAATAAAATTAAAACATACATATAAGAAAAACATAATTTGAAAGTTTATTAAAAAATTTTCATTGGCTTATTAAAAAGTTATACTAATTAGCTCTATAAAAGTAATAGAAGTCAGTGCAATAACCAAAACAAATATATGCAAATAAAGGTAAGAAACGTAAGTAGCAAAAAAGTTGAGTGTGCGTTAGATCGAGGGGCTGTTAATTAACATTCCACCATAGACGAATATTGTTAAATGGTCATTGCATTCCACCTGCATTTCATAGACGCTCGTGTATAAAATCGTATAAGGGCGCGTGGCTTATTAAATTAGTACAAGAAGGATCACTTTCCCCCCTAACACTTTCTCACTCTAACACATACTCTCTCCAACACTTTCTGCCTCTATCCTTTCCCCCTCTTACACGTTCTCACTCTAACACATTGTCCCTCTATCCTTTCCACCTCTTCCACCTTCCCACTCTAACACCTTCTCCCTCTAACACCTTCTCCCTCTAACTCTTTATAATCTTAATCTTTAAGTATCAATACTCTTGTTTAAAAACAATGTCTTAATTTTGCTGCTGCTGCTGCTGCGAAAGAAAATTCCCATCCTTGCACACATAGCCCCTCCACGAAGGTTGTTGTTGTTGTTGCTGTTGATCATAACAATGCGGTCTACGAATGTATTGCCCTTTGACTAGAGTACTTCAAACAAGCACAATCTTGTCTCAATCCTTTCATCCTTTGATAACTGGTTTTCACATACATAAACATTCATCTTTTATGTTTTGCATGCAGGTCTGCAAGGCAACGCACGTCAAACAGGCGCCTTCTCGCCTCTCTCTTATCTACTTATTTGTAGCTAAGAAACCTGCGCACAGTTGACTCTCTCTCTTATCTACTAACTTGTAGCTAAGAAACCTGTGCACACTTGACTCTAGTACTTAATAGTTTGATAGGCAATGCACTTCCTTTGCTCACTGATCCTCACAGACGGTGATGTCTATACCACATAAGCCAACTAATGTACTTGACCTTTGACTAGCGCACTTCAAGCATGCACAAACTTGTCTCTGACACCAGATCCTATGATCACTGATTCACAAGGATGCTGTTGTTGTTGTTGCTCTTGACAATAACAATGATGTGGCTTGCTTGCAGGGGGTCAAAGACAACGCAAACAGATGTAAACTTGACACCAGATCCTATGATCACTGATTCTCGCAACCATAACAATGCGGCCTAGGAATGTATTTCCATTTTCCTTAACACCTAGTCTAACTAAAGCGGGGCACGACCATGGAAAAAAAAGGTCATAAATTATAGTATTGGGGGGTAATAAAAGTGTCAAAAAAAGGGTAATAAAATTTGATGGTGGCTAATAAAACTGTCAAAAATAAATAGTCATATATTGACACAGAACCCCCAGTTCCCTACTACTATCGTAGAACCCCAATCTTAACACCTTAATTTACTATCCCATAGATAAAAAGAATTGGAAAGTTTCAAGTCTCTAGCTTGAAGGGTGTGGAAAAAACTTGCATACATACGGACGTACAGACGGACAGACACCATGACGGACATTGCACAAAACCAATATACTCTTTACCTTTGGTAACGAGTATAAAAAGAAACATATTATGGTCGAGCTAAACTTATTAGCTAGGTATTATCCGTTATTAGAGCTAGCAAAAAATACAAAGCCAGCACAACCTAAATTGATTTTAATCCTAATTGATTTTAATCCAATTCTAGAGTACGCAAACATATACATGACCAGATTGAAAGAATCATCATATTGCAGTACAAATTGATGTTGAGATCAGTTAGAAAAATTCCTAGATCTATAAACGAATTATGCATGGATCAAAACGTCAAAATAGAGCATTCCAGCTCAGAAAGTGACGATTCTGATGTGTAAGTAATATAATAGATCAGTTTTAAAATGCATGCGGCAATAGCCGAAACATACGAAAGAGACCCACAATTCATTATACGAGCATTAAGGGTACTAAATTAATTCCACGAATATATTTCGATATCTGATTTTGAGTACCTTTTCATTGACCCGTTTAACAGAATAACTAGCCCACTATACCATTGCAGTATAAAAGAAAAAGGTATAGTGCTATCTTCTTTGCCATATGTTTTGGTAAAAGAAATAGCAGAAGGAAATGTCTTCTTGGGTCCAACTACTATACTAATAGTGCGATTGCATCGATAAATATTAGTAACTCATGGAATGGACAGAATTCAGAGAGCTTATTATACAAAAGCGCGTTGAGTTCATTAAATCGTACAAGTGCTTAAATAAGAATGTTCCTATACGAATCGGGACAATAATCAAGCATACCCAAATATTAGTACAACAGTTCAACGAATGTCGGGAACTTGTACATTTAAATTATGACAACTTAAAAAGTCCACACAAATTACAAGCAAGGGAAATTATCGACAGATTAAGATCCGCTTTAATTACTTTAGACACAAAACACGATCTACATTTTTTTTCTTCCTTGGGTACTAAGTGTACCAGTAACATTCGATCCATCTGTATTAGACGATCGAATGCCAGACGAAGAAACCGACATTGATTTTGATTCTGAAGAAGACATCAAACCAACAAAAATGACCCAAACAGTAGTAGATTTTCTGAAAATAGATGGTAAAGAAGAAATTCTACAAAGCTTTTAGTAGACACCATTAATGGTGACCACGGAGCAACTGTCATACAACTCATACAGACAAATTACTAAACTTGCAACAACGAAGCAAAACTGCCAACCAGTATACACAAGAGGTTGGAAGGCACATATATAAACGATGGTTTAACGCCGTAACTGGCCAACAAATACAGTACAGCCGAAGCAGTTAAGGCAATGACCAAAAACTGTGCTAACGATAAGGTAAAACTTATCATGCAGGCTGGCACATTCAGTAACATGAATGATGCGATATCCAAATTTGTCAACAGTTGCACTGAAGCAACTGAACAATCCAACGCTGTATTGTTCTACCAAAATTACCCTCAACGTGGCCGAAACCGCGGAAGAGGTAACTATAGAGGCCGACCTTACAACAGAGGCGGTCAAGGACAATACTACATTAATAACAGAGGCAATCCTCGAGGCAGCTCTAACAGAGGCGGCTCTAATAGAGGAAACAGAAATAGCAATCAAGTACGAGTTACACAAAGTAACTTGGAAAACGCTCAAATCCTCTTGAGCAACCAATCATAAAAGTCTTTAATATAAATCTAACTCTCAGCACCACTATAAAAATACACAACCAAAAAAATAAGAAACCATTAACATTACTTGTATATGCTGGAGCTAACATATCAAGTCTAAAAGATAATCACTTGTGTTCTGAAATAAATCAAAATTTCAAAACAAATAGAACAGGAATTGGTCAGAGAACAATACAATGAATTGGACTAGCTACAATTGATTTACTCTTCGATTATTTCATAATCAGTCACGACTTCCAAAGAGTCAATTGTAAAGTTACTTCTCTTTTGGTTAATTTAAAGAAAGCTCACAAGCACATCAGTGCTGTTTGGTTAGTGTTTTATGAATGTCTTCATTGAATAATTATGAGTTCTTATTCTATGTTTAACATTGATAAAGCTTATGCTGTTATAGTTTAACAGCTACAAAAGTAGTGTCTTTTTACTTTGGCTAAAGTTTTTTTATACCAGTATGTCCTCCTTGTGTGGGACTATCATGAAATGTAGACATTATTGCGAACTTTAGTTCGCGTATATCATGTATACCGGCTTCTTTTTCGAGCCTTTCGAAAAATTGACTTAAGTCGATAACTCCATTAGTATACTGTAGTATACGCATATACTGTAGTATACGCATATATCCAGTGTACACTGTACACACTTCAGATATATTAAACAGCAACACTTTGTTGTTGTCTAAACATTAAACAGAGCAGCGACACTTTGTCGTTGCATAAACAATAAGTCAAGCACCCAGTGCTGTAACATGATCGCGTAAGAATGCAACGCGCACAACGATGCCGCGTCAGCGTTCTCACGCTTTGACCATTTACTATACATATGTGTATCTTCTCGCTCTCTTTATATTATATACAATATTATGTACGGCTCTCGCACTGACTTCTCTGCCGAAGCAGTGGCCAGCCTTAAAACTTAGAATCATAAACTGAAATCATTATATAAAGATACACATAACTGCCCAGACGTGGCAAATTACTATACTTTATACGTTATATACAGATCGCTAACATTTATTATTGCAATGATTTTATTTCCTTGTTTAAAATAACACAGCTTTTATCTCATGTGCAAGTCCACTACTTTTCGTACGTCGTCATTCTTGATGACTTCAATTACGTTGTGCTTAGAAGCTTTTTCAAGATTTTGCCTAAGTAAAGATTCTTGTTCATTTCATGAACAGGAATTGTTTTGTCTACTTTGATGCCTGGTAGTGACTTTCAGGACTTTATTTTGTATTGTATTTTGTATTATTGTATTTTGTATTTATTCGGATATTGTTATCCTAGATAGGGCATCTGCCACGAAATTTTCTTTTCCCTTTAGATACTCGACTGTAAAGTCGTAGTCTTCTAACTCGAGCCGCATGCGTGTAAGTTTAGAACTTGGATTGACCATAAAAAATAAATAAGTTAAAGGCCTGTGGTCAGTTTTCACTGTGAAGTGTTTTCCACAAATATATGGTCGAAAATGTGTATTGCCCAGTGGATTGCTGCTAATTCTTGTTCTGTTGTGCTTTTATTACTTTCACCCTTTGTAAATGAACGTGATGCGTATGCAACAGGAAGTTGGAGTCCATTAGAGTTTTGAGTTAAAGCTGCTCCACAAGCTTGCTTACTGGCATCCGTTATTATGCAAAATTCTTTGCTGAAGTCTGGGTATTTTAGTCATGTTGGTTGAGTTAGCTTTTCCTTAAGGTATTGGAATGCATTTTGGCATTCAACTGTCCAATCTAAAGGAACATTCTTTTTACATTACCTTGTTATGTGCCGTGAATATTCGGCGAAATTGTTTATAAATCGTCTATAATAGTTGCAGAATGCAACGAATCACCTCGCGCTGTCTGCATTATGTGGGACTGGATAGTTTTTAATGACGTCGTATTTTTTGTCGTCTGGCAAGATTCCTTTGTCTGTGCATTTGTGACCAAGGAAGGTTACTTCATGCATGAAAAATGAACATTTGTGTGGATGTAATTTAAGGTTGTATTTCCTATATTTGTCAAAAACATCAGTTAAGTTTTTAAACATATGTTTTTCGGAAGAACCGATAACTATTAAAACATCCATATAGAGGAATGCTTAGGAAGGTTCAAGACCAGAGAACGCAATAGTCATCATTCTCTAAAATGAATTCGTCGCTATTTCTAAACCAAACGGGGAATTTGTCAGACAATAATTTAGTCTCAATTGTTGTTTATAAAAATTGTTTGTTGTGATTGATTCGGCTTCGAGACTGAATACGTCACTATACTTGGCGCATAAACTTGTTAGTTGTGTATTGAGTTGAGGCAGAAAATTTTTGGCTAGCGGAGATGACAATTTTTTCTCTATTTTTTTGGGTTTTATGAACTACATCGTAGTTCGAAAGTGATTCATGTTTTAAATTATTTATTGTAACTAATTGATCGGTACTAGTTGTATTTAGTAAACGGACAAACGTATTTTGAGATGTTGCAACTGTGTTTGCAACATATACACCAGGTTGAATTTCCTGATTTGGAATACATACACCATCTTCTTTTGAAGTTAGCGTGACTTTTCGGACAACTTGAGATCTTGCTGGCAGAAGTATTGAGTTTTTACCAGAGTCATATGTTATTGGAACATGAATCGGATATTTTAGATTATTGGGACTAACTATAAGCCAGTCTTCTGATGGTTTGAAATCTAGTTGACAATTGAATTTTTTTATAAAATCAATGCCTATTATGCCATCACATGGTATAGCGAAATCTAAATCAACTATGTGAAAATTGTGTGGAATTATATATTTTCCTGTCTGAATCTCTATTGATGCTTGACCTTTGGATTTTAAAATCTCTTTACTTATGCCTTGAATGTTTATTACATTATTAGGCTGGATGTCATGAAAGACATCAGAAGTTTCTTTAAGTATTGAGATGTCTGCACCTGTATCTATTAAAAAGGTAAGTTTTTTACCTGTTGACACGTGGTCAAATGAAACAAATATATTGAGACTAAAATTTATTGTATGAACTTTAGTGTTTTCTATTGTTGGGTATCTAAAGGTTGCTCGGAGTTTCCCGAGACATCTTGGGCTACCCGGACGTTGTTTGTATTGTGGCCTCTGTTTGAGTTGCCACGGCCTCTAAAGTTTCCTCTATTTTGGCCTCGCCCCCTGTAATAATTTCGGTTACCGTTTTGATGGTAATTACCTCTTCCCCGATAGTTACCTCGGTTACCTCTATTATATCCAGGGTTTGATTGTTGCTGATAGTACAGAACAGTGTTGTTCTGTCCAGTAGTCTCAGTGCAACTATTTACTAACTTGGAAATGGCATCGTTCATACTATTGAACGTGCCTGCCTGCATGATAAGTTTTACCTTATCTATTGTGCAGTTCTTTGTCATTGCCTTTACAGCTTGTGTAGTGCTGTATTTGTTAGCTTAATCCATTGACAAACCGTCGTTAATGTAAGCTCCTTCAAGTGCTTTAGTCAATTTTTCCACCTCTTGGGTGTATTGACCGGCTGTTTTTCCCTTTTGCTGAAGGTTAAGGAGTTTAGCAGACATGACTTCTACTGATTCTCCCTTAACTGAGCTTGACAACTTTGAGATGATAGCATTGGTTTTGTTTGAATCTGTATCTTTGCCTTCTGTTTGCTCCGTTATCTGAGATTTGTCAAATGTGGCTATTTTATTTACTTCATTTGGGAGAAATATGACAAGATCATGCCTCTCCGGAATATATACAAGGTTTTCTCTCAATCGTTTTCAGCTTTGTGAGCGTTGGTAAGTATAATTTTTCTAACGTTGTTATAAGTGTTTACCAACAGCTCTAAATGTTTTGACTTCGTTTCATTTGAAATCTGTGCACTTTTGTTAAGGCACTTGAAAGATTTATCAAATTCTGTTCTTTGGCTTATAATGTATTTACGTATATGATCCCAGTCCATTAAATTCGTTATATAAGAATTTCTGTTATACCGTGAACGCGACAAATCAGCTATTGCCAAACTCTAGGGTCGGCAAACCGTTTGTTACGTACTAGATCACTAAACGCGTAGATGTAGTTTTAGTTATTTCATGTTCTTTCAGTCTTAAAAATAATTATTCGACATTGACTTATAGCGTCTCGTGTTCTTAGAGCGAAAAAACTAGTATCTGCCTGTACTGTATAACTTACCGCGATCGATTCATTTCGCAACTGATTTGCATGTTTCATTTTCATCAGCTTTTGTTAATTTCTTTATAATTAACAGTTATTTCTCTCTCAATTTCTTATTCTACGGTGTGACGTTGTGACGTCACAAGTATTCAGCTATCTATCGATGACGATAATTACCATAACGCGAGCATTTAACCATGCAGGGCTGCGTTGCAGTTTTGCGCGGTAACATTCCCCCCCTTGCAAACTCTTACGCTCGACCGTTAGTTTGCACCTCTTGTGCTTGCGTTCGGACTCTGAGCTTCGCCAGCTTGACGACCGGTCGGGTAAGCAGTCCAGCAGCGGTGCGCACCACTGCGCTGCGTTGTTGGCCATCCTTCGCAGTTTGTATCTCTAATACTACGCCTTTCTGCAGTGCATCTTCGGATTCGCCTCGTCCACTATGATCACTACGTCGCCGCATTCAATGGGATCATTTGGTTGGCCGCACCATTTGGCTCTCAGTGTGAGATGTGGAAGGAATTCCTTTATTCAGCGTTTGCGAAACCTCTCTGCAATAGTGCTTGCGACTCTGTAGGCATTCGACAACAGCACTCCCAGCTCGCCCTCGTCATCCTTTGGCGCTATTGCACACGACTTGCCTCTCAAATAGTGATTCGGTGTCTGTACGTCAGCATTTACAGACTCTAAGGGGATGTAAGTTAGCGGCCTGGCGTTCAGTGTACTCTCGACTTCAGCGAGCGCGGCTCGCAGCACAGGGTCTGCAACATACGTCTCCTCTTGTATATCCGATAGCACGGACTCCACTGAGTGGATCATCCGCTCCCACGCCCCACCCATGTGTCGCGCTCCAGGCGGGACAAATGACCAATTAATATCGGGGTATTTTTGCTCTAGCTCGTCTGTCGGTATTCGTTCAATCTCTTGTGCTAGCACCTTGCTAGCGCCTCTGAAGTTCGTGCCGTTGTCCGACACGATCTTCCTGGGTACACCTCGTCTCGCTACAAATGTTTCCAACACTAAGAGAAAGGCATCCATTGATAGCGAGTTTGTCAGCTCAATGTGCACTGCGCGAGTTATAGTTGTAGCCAAAGGAGAAGTGAAAGTCCTGGAGTTTATCTTAATTTTAATATATTTTATTTATCAACTGCTCAATTTGAAGAGTAAATTTGGAATGATCATACATTGATTATGCAAGTAGCCAAGTAGCCTTAGAATCGCCAAGCCGTCGATTCTAATAATTGTAGTTTGTCGCGTCGGCGGTTAGAAGTCGCTGCATAGCCGTTGGCACGAGTGTTCATTTATGCCTTAGAATCGACAAGCCGTTGATTCTAAGAATTTGGCTGCGCGCCGGTGCAGCGCCAGTGGCCTCGCAATCGCTGTACTGGCCGTCGCCGCCAGAGTATTGTATGTAGCGATATTCTGCATTTATGCGAGATGTTGAAATGTGTCGCGGCGGCAACAACTTCAGTGGCGGCGTAGTTGGTATTTTAGAAGGGGGTAATTGTGACGGGTACCGAGTAGGTAACTCCTCCCCCGGAATGGAGTGAGGGCCATAACGATGGAATGACCTGAACGAAGGTTGTCGGCAGTGGCTCAGGAGTAAAGATGATGCTTCTCTTTCCCAATTGGAACGTTAGGAAGATAAGTACTGCCATAATGAATAGCAGTAAGTAGACTGCTAAGAGATTATTGGTTATTAGTCTTTTTTCGGCTGTTTATTGTCCAGTTGTAGTTTCTCCAGGTTATTTTCTTCTATTGTTTTGTTTTACCACGCAGTTGCTGTACGTGATCAGATTTTTTAGGCAGTTTTTATCCCATGTAGCGCCCTCTACATCTTGTGGTTTGCATATGTACTCGTTATATAGAAATGTACGCTTATAACTACATAAATGTTTACAATTTTTGTGTTCTTATAAGCTTTAAATTAAGGAACATTTTTGTGGCACGGTATTAATGCTTGCAAGGTTATAAATTGTTTGTTCAAAAGTTGGAACTTTAACATGATTTAAAATTTAACATGATTGGTTTCATTGACCGAAGTGGCCATTTCAAGCAGATTGTACAGATGTTCGTTTGTTTTGATTGACAAAGTTTGTTTTAACAAGATTTGTTTGATTAGCAATTTCTTTGGATGAAAAGGATGAATTTTGGAAATAAACTTAGTTTAGTTAATAGTATACTGTTTAGATAATTGTGTAGTACATCGATTTTATAATATATATATATTCTATTTAGATATTGAAGCCTGTGGATCTTATTGTGTTCTTGTGTTCTAAGATTATTAAATATTTTGTTTTTATAATATTCTACAAGTCGTGATGATTAAGTCGTAGAACGTTGAGTGAGATCATTAAGGTTGGTGGTCTTGATTCTGCGTTTTAATTTTGATTTGTGTATTTTCTGCCGTTTCGTTGATATTATTGTAGGACCGATATCATTTAAAACTTGATGTTCAGAAAAGCGTGGAGTTAATTTATTTCTTCTATTTTCTTTTCGAAAAACTATTGTGTCAGCTTCTAAGTTTAGGGGTTGAACTCTGTCTTTGTTTAGTTTTGACGTTCTATTTTGTTTCATGTTTAGTAGTCTGTCTTTAATTTCTGGGTATAATTTCTCCTGGTACGTGTTTTATGTTTGTAGGTACTCGTGTTCGTTATTAAATTTGGCTGTTTTCTCGAATATGTGGGTTTTACCCGAAAATAGTTCGAATGGTGTGAAATTAGTTGCATAATGAATAGCGTTGTTGTATGTGGTTAATGTTTCCCAAAGTATATCATCGTGATCGCATGCAAGCTTTTCTTTTTTCTTGATTCGTAAATTATTCTGTAAATTTCCGTTAAGGAAGAATGTAATCTCTCCACCGGGGAGTTACTTGAAGATTGTTGAAACGATGTCGTATGTTTTTGTATGTCGTTCTGTGCGCAAAAGTCGGTAAAAATTTTACCTGCAAATTCTGATCCTTGATCGCATATGAGTTTTTTGGGTATTCCGTGAATACTCAAAAATTGTCTCATATATTTTACGATGTTGAAACTGTCTCTAGGTGTCACGTTGTATGCTGAGGCGAATCTTGAAAACTTGTCTATGATTGTAAGGATGTTTTTTCCGTTTATTGTATATATGTCTAATTGTACTATGTCCATGGGTTTTTCTGGGGTTTCTGTTTCTTGAAACACGGTTTTTTGTGGTTGTCTGTCGTATTTTAGTCTTTGGCAAGTGCTGCAGTTGTTGATGAATTGGGCTATTTTTTGTTTAAGGTTTGGGTTATAAATTGTCCGTTTAAGATGTTTAAAGGTTTCTTCGATTCCTCTATGGTTGTTCTTGGTATGATAGTTTTCCAAAATGAGTCTTAACGTTTCGTCATCATTAAGGTCTTCTGTTAAGTGGTTGCATCTTATGATCTTATATGTATAATCCTGTGTTTTGAAAAAATTCTTCATATGTTGCGTTAATAACTGTGAATATATTGTCTGGTGCTAATATAGCGAGGGTTTTGTGAGGTTTTAGTATTTTTTTGAGTACTATTATTGTATTCTCTTTATTATATGTTTCTTCTGAGACGATTTTTCTTATCTTGTGAGTGAAAGGAGTGAGTTGTTCTATTCTTTGTGGTGATTGAACTTGAAATATGATTTGTATATTAAATTCGTTGATTGGTTTATCGGACATTTTTATGGCGTGATTAATTTGTGATGTGTTGTCAAGATCATTAATACGACTAAGCGCATCGGCCACTACATTTTGTGATCCTTTAGTATAGACTACTTCGTAATCGTATTCTAGGAGTTTGAGTTTCCAGCGAACTAGTTTTGAATTTGGCTCTTTAAAATTCATTAGCCATGTAAGGGGTCTATGATCTGTTACAAGTTTGCATTTTTGACCGAAGATGTATGGTCTAAAGTGTTTAGTTGCCCAAACAATTGCTAGCATTTCTTTTTCTACTGTTGAGTAGTTTTGTTCCGTATCTGAGAGAGTTATACTTGCAAATGCTACTGGTCGGTCGGCACCCAAGTTTCCTTGAGAGAGAAGGGAAGGCTTTGATTGTCTCTAGTTTTTTTGGATTAGGTTTGATACCTTGTTCTGAAACTACATGTCCTAAGTATTCGATCTCCTTCCTGAGGAATTTTGATTTTTCGGGTTGTAACTTGAGGTTAGCTGAATTTATTTTCTTAAAAATTGTTTTTAGGTCGTTAATATGTTCTTGCAGTGAGGGTGAAAATACGATAATATCGTCTAAGTAGATGAGGCAACTTTTGCCATTTAGGTCGGCCAATATGCTGTCCATAACTCTTTGGAAAGTTGCCGGAGCATTGGTTAGACCAAACAGCATTCTAACGAATTCAAAATGGCCACCTTCTGCTGAGAATGCGGTCTTTTCTATGTCTTTGGGGTCCATTTCAATTTTATGATATCCACTAGCTAAGTCTAATGCTGAAAAGTATTTTGCCCGTCCTACTTTGTCGAGTACTTCATTTATGTTGGGCATAGGGTATTTGTCTTTGATGGTTTTTTCATTTAGTTTTCTGTAGTCTACTACCAGTCGCCATTTTTTTTCTTTTGAAGCGTCCAGTTTCTTAGAAAATACGAATACCGGAGCACTCCATGGAGAGTGACTATGTCTAATTATGTCTTGATCCAGCATTCTGGATATTTGTTGTTGGATTTCTTTTCCTTCAACGTGGCTGTATCTGAATGGTCGTTTATAAATTGGTATTTCGTCTTTGGTCTTTATTTTATGTTTAACTAGATTAGTAAATGTAAGTTTTTCTGTCTTGTCATAGAAAATTCCAGGGAATTTTTGGAACAAATCTTGTAGTGCATTTTTCTCTCCTGAATTAAGTTGTTCGGTTCGTAGTCTTGTATTAAGGTTGGTTTTTAAAGTCTTATTTTCTTTATTTGTTTTTGACATAACGTTGATTTCAATGTGGTCGTCTTCGTTAAATGGTTCTACTTCAAGCTGAGAGTCTAGGCAGAATTTTTGTTCGTCTGTAGAAAAGTTGGTGATTTCCATATAACTTAAGTTATTGTGAGCGTTATAAAGACCGCCAGAAATAATCGGGTCTTCCTGAATTCGCATTGTGTTGCAAAGAAAAGGACCGTTTTGCAGCTTAACTGGTAACGGTATTATTACTTTTGCTGCTTCTTCTATAGTGAATACTTGTGTTGCGTGGTAATTTTCAGAATATATCTGTGTTTGAAAATTTGGGGTCTCTAAGGAGAAATCTTTGAAGTTTACGTTAGCTTGTGATTGCTTTAAAATATCCATTCCTATAAGTCCGTCAAAGTACGAATGGAATTGGAATAACAATAAGGGAAAATCTCTGTTATCATTAAATTGCTTAAATAGCTTGACGTTGGTTTTCGTATGCAGAGTATGTACGTTAAGTACTGTTTTAATAGAAACTGGGTTTTCGAGGTTAATTTGGTCCGTTTGGTTTATTAAGTGTGGTCTGATAAAGGAAAAGGTTGAACCTGTATCGACTAAGAATTTTAGAGGATTTCCCAGTTGTAGTTCTAGGAGTACAAATGGTAGTGACGAACCGTGATTGGCTTTATTTATGTAACCCGTTGGTTTGTCGAGGCTGCAGTGTAAAAATTTGCATCTTCGTCTAAGTTGTGTAGTGAAGCTTGTTGGTTTTGCTCAGAATTTTCTTGAATATTGTGGAACGAAGGTTTGTTCCTCTGAGTGTTATCGTACCTTTGTCTGTTTTGCTCATTACTGTAATTTTTGTCGGGCTTAGGCATTATTGCTGGGACAGAGCGAGAATTCATGTCTTGTTTATAATTGTTGATTTGGTTAGAATTATTTCGTGAATTGTTCTGTGGGTTTTTGTATTGGTTGTTTCCGTTGTATCGATTGTTATTATATGAGTTGTTACCTTTGTTTTCGATTCTCTGTCTCTTTTTTGGATTGTGTCCAGAGTTACTACCGTCTGCACTACGCTTATTTTGTTGAAAATATATTTGTCTTTCCTTGGTAGCCCATTCGTAAGCTTCCTTGAGGTCTTTCGGTCTCATAGCTCTTATTGTTGCCCCTAGTGGACCTCTCATACCACAAAGAGTTCTTTCTTGGTTCTGATAACAAGTGGGTCAGATTCTTTGGTTTCGGTAAGCTTGAAATGCGCGATTTTGATTTCGGTCACCTTTTCGTAAAAATCTTTAAGAGATAACTGTCTTTGTATTAGTTCGTGGAGCTCATACATTAGAGTTGGCTCGTCTCGTTTGTCCGAGCAGTGTAACATAAGAGCGTCTTTTATTTCGTCCCAGTTAAGGTTGGCTCCAGATGCATGTAGGGCATCGTTTGCTTTTCCTTCTATTTTGTTTCTAATGGACCTAAGTAGAAATTGTCCGTACGGAGTTTGTTCAGTTCCCCTAATAAATAAGAGAATTTCCTCAACGTTAATTATAAATTCGCTTAGGGTCTTGGGGTTTCCGTCATAGTTTGGGAGCAAACGAATTGCGTCTGGAATTCTTAATGAAGAGAAAACGTCCATTGGGTTGGTGGTCCCAGCTAATTGATTGGGTGGGGGGGAACTTGTGTTTGAAGTCATGGATACTGATTGAGTCGGGGCTCGAACTAAATTTTGTCCATGTTCAATAGTTATTTAAATGATATCTTCTAGATTAACTGCACTTCTTGTTTTGCTTCTAGTTGCAGGGATTAATTTCTTAACTTCGTCGATGTTATTCATCTAGTCTGGTTATGATTTTTAAATTAAGGTTTAGTTGTGTAATTGATAAAGTGTACTTGTTCTTATTAGATAATATAATGTGTGTGTAATGTGTATAGTGTTCTTAATTTTTAATTCTTACATTTATATTTTAGGTTGATACCGTTGAATTATTCGTGGAGCGTGAAGTGGACTTTATAATGTCCTGAGTCGATTTTATTCTGTGTCCTGTAGGTGTCCCCTCACGTTAGTGCGCACTGCAGCTAAAACGAAATGAAACATAATTAGGCTCGGAACATAGAATCGATACGTATTATGTGGTGGTTTTATTTTTGTTCTTTGTTTACTCAACGAATTCCATACTGCGTACTGCAGTCATTTTTCATGTCGATGCGCACTGCATATAACACGAAATGATACACTGTTTCAGCCGTTGGATTCGATGAGTATTAATTGTATGTACATATATATATTCATATATCCATTCTATTCTGCAGTTGTCTTTCATTTGTGTAACTGCGCACTGCAGTTATCACAAAACAAAACATAGTTTGGATATTCGAATTTTATAGCACGTTATTTATTAAATTGTTCTGGTTTGTCTCACTAATTGTCTCACTTCACTTTCCATACATAATCTTAGTTTTCTTTTCTTTTAATTGTTTACTATATTATTTTATTTATTATTAAAATAAAATTTTTTTTTTTTTTTTTTTTAATAATAATCTTTTCATCCTTATGTATTTTAATTATTTCGCTTAACTTACAATAGTATTAATCCTATTATAGTTTGTTGTATTTGATGAAGCTGGGAGTCCTTTTTTTAGTCCGGAATGCGGCTGCGCCAGTTATAGTTGTAGCCAAAGGAGAAGTGAAAGTCCTGGAGCTTATCTTAATTTTAATATATTTTATTTATCAACTGCTCAATTTGAAGAGTAAATTTGGAATGATCATACACATTGAGTATGCAAGTAGCCAAGTAGCCTTAGAATCGCCAAGCCGTCGATTCTAAGAATTGTAGTTTGTCGCGTCGGCGGTTAGAAGTCGCTGCATAGCCGTTGGCACGAGTGTTCATTTATGCCTTAGAATCGACAAGCCGTTGATTCTAAGAATTTGGCTGGGCGCCGGTGCAGCGCCAGTGGCCTCGCAATCGCTGTACTGGCCGTCGCCGCCAGAGTATTGTATGTAGCGATATTCTGCATTTATGCGAGATGTTGAAATGTGTCGCGGCGGCAACAATTTCAGTGGCGGCGTAGTTGGTATTTTAGAAGGGGGTAATTGTGACGGGTACCGAGTAGGTAACTCGCGCACTGTCAAGCACGTAAAAATCACGCCCCATCGTTTCTCTCGTCTTCTGCCTACTTCCAATGGTCCAAAGTAATCGACTCCGGTGCATGAAAACGGAGGCATGCTCACGGCCAATCTTTCTGGTGGCAGATCGCCCATCTCCGGGGTTGTGGGCGTGGCTCTCTTGTTGGAACATCTTTTTTTTTTTTTTTTTTTTTTTTTTTTAAATTGCTGGGTTTATTTATTGAATCTTTTCTAGTGAATAAGAAAACTAGCAATAAGTATACAAATCTTATTAATAAATCTTAGCTAACAGTACATTTTCTTTTTTGACTGTATTCTGAGTGTGCGTCCCTAAAAAATCATCGCTGGGTTGGTAAGTCGTTACGACGAAGTCGGGATCGGCTGCGCAGCCTTGTGAGACCTCTCGCGAGATGATTTGTGTGCGATGAGAGCTTGCTAAAATATTTTACTTTTTGTTCCGCTATTTCCTCCTTGACTGTTAAGATGTTTAAATCTTTATGAATGTTTTCGTTCCGAACATACCACGGTGCCCCGGTGATGGTTCTTAAGATTTTTGACTGGGCTCTCTGGACAATGTCAATGCTGCTGTTGCAAGCGTTCCCCCATAACTGGGAACCATAGGTCCAGATTGGTTTTAGAACAGAGTTGTAAAGCAGGACCTTGTAGTCCAAACTAAGGGAAGAGCGAGCATTGATGAGCCAATGGAGGCTATTGGCTTTCAGTTTGAGATGTGTTCTTTTAGCTTCAATGTGTCGCCGCCATGTAAGTCTTCTGTCTAAGTGTACGCCCAGATACGTTACGTCGTTTGCTTTTGGAAGTGTGGTGTTGTTTAACGTGAGCGGTGGACAATCTTGCCTGTTAAGGGTGAAAGTTACTTGCTTACATTTTTGTTCGTTTACCTTAATTCGCCAATCTGATAACCATTTTTCCACGTTGACCAGATGAAGGGCTAGTTGCGCTGTTGCTTGTATTGGGCATCTGGAGCGGCTGAGAATAGCTGTATCATCAGCAAAGGTAGATGTTGTCAATCGGCTGCTTATTGGGATGTCTGCTGTGAAAAGCACGTACAGTGTTGGTCCAAGTACGCTGCCCTGTGGAACACCAGCTTCGATATTGTGTTCGTCAGACATTGCAGTGTTACATCTTACTGTGAACTTCCTGTCGTAGAGGTACGACTTAAGCAGCTTATGTGTGTTGTTTGGGAGCATTGTTTTGATCTTATGCATTAGACCTTCCAACCAAACTTTGTCGAATGCCTGGGAAACATCCAGAAATATTGCAGTGCAGTATTCTCTATTTTCGAACGCGCTTCGTATCTCTGATGTTATTCTGTTAACCTGCTCAATTGTTCCGTGCTTTTCACGAAAGCCAAATTGGTGTGATGGGATTATGTTATGAAGATTCAGGAATTCATTTATCCGGGACAGCAAACATTTTTCAAAAAGTTTTGATAGACACGATAATAAGCTTATAGGTCTATAAGACGTGGGAACTGTGTGATCTTTTCCAGGCTTTGGTATCATAATGATGATTGACTTTTTCCATCTGTCTGGATAGTGGCCAAGTTTGGTGATAGCATTGAAGAGCTGGGCAATTAGGCAGATCGCACAGTAAGGAAGCTCAATAATCATCTTTGGGGTTATTTGGTCACCTCCTGGAGATTTTTTTGGGTTCAATTGCTCTTTAACGATTCTAACGATTTCATTCGGGCGAAACTTGATTGGCTCATGTTGAAGCTGAGAGCCGTTTGAAGCAGTCGGTAGTGCAAACGTATTTGTTGCAGGGTTAGGTTGGAACACTTTTTGAAGATGAGTAGCAAATGTATTAGCTCTTTCTTCATCGCTGCGGGCCCAGCCGCCTGCGAAGTTTCTTATAGGCATTACTGTTTCTGTTGGTGAGCTTAGAGTTGGGTGAGCTCTCCACAATGAGTTTTTCGTACTGGTGGTTGATAATTGCTCGATGTAACGGCGTTGAGCGCGCTCGTCCTCGATTTTTAACGCTTTGGTGAGTTTATGTGTGGCGTCTTTTAGTTTTTGCTTTGCCGATGGCGATCGGTTCGATTGCCAGTCACGTCGTAAGCGCCGCTTTTCAAGAACGAGCTGTTCAATTTGTAGATTTGTTGTCCTTTGGTTGTGTATTGTATTTGGTGTTTGAGGCGTAGCGGTGCGAGCTGCGGCGACGAAGACCGTCTCCAGAGTGTTAACAAAACTATCAATGTCAGCTTCACCTACGAGACGTGGCTTAAGCTCAATGTGTGAGCTTATATATTTTTTGTATCTGAGCCAGTTAGTTTTATGTGAAGTTAACTTACCGGGTCGATTTATGAATTCTGGGTGTCGTAGCAGATTTATTAGGACTGGCGAGTTGGAACATCTTTGGCACGATTTAATTTCTGGCTCTCAGACCCCGTATACAGTACTGCTGTCTCATGTCGTTAATCGCAATTTTGCTCATGTGATGATGAAACTTGCGATGATAAAATTCCACGAGCAGCAGCGTGATACCATGCTGGCCTGGCAGGATAACTGGACGTTTCGTTTCCACCATAACGCCTTCGATGGCGTCGATTCATCCGCGCACTCTCAGTACGCCCTTCTCGTCTAGGTAGGGGAAAACTTGAAGATTGAGCTACATCTTCTCACGTAACCTCCGCTTTGCAGGCAGGCAATCTCTTCGCCGTATGCTTCGGCCTGTACAGCCTTATAAATGACGTTGTATACGCCAGTGATGCTGTTTGAGCGTACCAGGCTAGTGTACTCATTCTCCGATTCCTTTTTGTATATTTTGCTCAGAAATCGCATTACGTTTCTAAGCGCATTTCTTAACTTCTCCCAATTGCTGAAGCGGGTCACATCTGGCAACAGCGCTGCTAAGCCAGGCTTCTTCTCAGCGACCACGTGTACCAAGTGTACGTGCTCTAGTTCGGTATCTTTGGAGTCTAGGTTTGTGATGGGCCAGTTGTTTGAGTCTTCTCCTAGAAATGACGGCCCAGTGAACCACCGTGCGCTGCTGTGGAATCGCAGCTCCTTTGTCCACTTGGTGCCATCGTCTGCAACGTTTAGGTGTGACGGCACCCACATCCATTCGCTTATGTCTGACGCCTCTAATATTTCGCCAATCCGCAGGGCTACGAATTGGTGGTACTTTCTCGCGTCAGATCTTATCCAGTAGAGCACGTTCTTAGAGTCAGTCCAGAAGGTTCGTTTCTGCATCTTTACAGACATCTGCGCTTCTAAATAGCTGGATAAGCGTAGGCCTAGTATAGCTGCCATTAATTCCATGCGTGGGATCGAGATTGGTTTCAAGGGCGCTACTCTCGTAGCGTATTCGTCGATGCTTGCGTCTATAAATATTTGTAGTTGTACATTAGTGTTGCTTGTTATGTTTAGACAACGCTGTATCTTTATGTCGCTCACTAGCTGCAGTTGGTCGAGCCAGTGACGCCATTTTCATCTTCGTTTATGGGCTCGTCCCAGCCCACTGCTCATCTCCATATGGGTTGAAGAATTATTTTTGCTTGGATGGCGTAGAGCCCAAGGAGAACTAGCAGGTCGAACACTGACATCACGATGCGTAACACTTGGCACTTTGTTGTTGGGAACTTGTCCTCGTATATGGATTCATCGAACTTCAGAAAGACGTAAACTTGTCCGTTGCTGGTGTCCACCACATTCTTAGAACACGCTCGTGCTGCTGTTCGTTTGCATCGATTCCCCATGCTTCTTGTTCTGCCAACGCGCACGCTACTTCTGGCGAGTTAGATCGCCAGCTACGCATTTCAAAGCCGCCTTCAGCATGAATGGACCTGACTTGCAGCGCCATCTCAGTAACATCCACCTCCGTCTCGCCATGTTGCAGCCAGTCATTTACGAAAGTATTTCTCACGATCTGGTAAGCCTCTCTGCTGTGTGTTGGGGTCACGTGTAGTTGTGCCCATGTGACTTCAGCAGCTGTAGACGAGTTGGCTGTGGCAATTGTCTCCACTAAGTTCACACCCACGTGCGTACCGCCTGCTCGATCCGTTTCCACACTGCTGCATTCACCTGCGATCCCAGCGACATGGCTCCATTGACTACCGTCGCGGCACCAAGTAGTGAGTGCGTGTCCTCCTCAGGCCCATGTACTGGCAGCATGCTCTCGTCTGCGTTCGCCATGTTGTGCGCAGCGCGTGGTTGGTTGCTTCCAGGTTATGTTTGAACACCGTGGCTTGTGTTATACAGTTGCGAGTGCACAGAAAAAAAATGACGATCTAAATTTAAGATTTTTACTCTAGAATTATCCCGATTCGTACTTGATATATTTAAGTACGATCCATACTTAGGAAATCTTAAATTAAGCCTAAAACGAACGAGTACTTTAAGATTAAAAATTTTGATTCAATCCCAAACGTACCTGAATTAAGAATTCATTTTCTTAAAAAATCTCAAAACAGGCCTAAAACGGTTTAGAAAATTTCCTATTTTATTTAATTACTGAACGTTCTTAATATAAGAATATTATTCTTGATCCAACATTAAAAATTCTTAAAATAAAACTGAAACTAACTTGGCAATTTAATAAGCAGTAAACGTTTTTATTACAAGAATTAAAATCTTGATTATTCTTTAAAAGTTATAGTTTTTATACTCGATACCGAAGGTAAAGAGTATATTGAGTTTGTGCAATGTCCGTCATGGTGTCCTTCCGTCCGTCCGTCTGTATGTTCGCAACTTTTTTCCACACCCTTCAAGCTAGAGACTTGAAACTTTCCAAATCTCTTCATCTATGGGATAGTAAATTAAAGTGTCAAGATTGGGGTTCTACGATAACTGGGGGCTGGCAAATCGATCAATTCGATAACTCAAAACTGATAAATCCACATATTTCGCACATCCTTACAGCTGGAACTACCAAATTTGGTAAGAAGATAGCTACTAGCAACCACCAAAAATTTGCATCAAAATTGGGATGCCACGCCCACCGAAACCACCCCCAGCCCCCCCTTTCCCCACTTTTTGCAAACTTTTAGCTAGAGTCAACAAATTTGTAAGGAAGATAGCTTGTGGCATCCCCATCTGCATTGGAAAATCTTTAAGGCAGCGTACACCCCTGACGCATCCGTTCCCCTATGCAATCAGGCCTGTTTTTACTGGTTTTAATACTGGTATCGAGTATGCCGCAGTCGGTTGCGTCCGACTGCAACGTTTCCACTTGTTTAAACCAAATTTTGTCGGAAGGAGGCTTCAATTAAGTATTTTAAGTCCAAAATACTTAAGACCAGTAAATCTAAGTTCGAAATACTTACATCAAGTACTGAGTGAACTTTTAGCAAGTTGATCCTCAGAACGACGGGAATCAAGTTCGAAAATTCTTGTATCAAGTACGAGTCGCGTGTTCAAATCTCAGCATCTCGGCATTTTACGAATTTTTTTTTTTTTCTCTTAAAAATAAAATGAAGATATGTAGTTTATTTTTGTTCTTATATTTTTTAAAGTCATTAATTAGTATAAAAATTCCGAATAAACTGATCTAAATCAAGTTCATTTCACATAAACATTAACTGCAATCAAAATGTAATAGGAAGTGGCTCAACAGCTAAAGCACTCTACGCAGTTAACAACAGATCTAAGGTTCAAATCCCCGTCACGGTAAGCAAAAACAGATGAATTTGTAATGGTTGGTTCTAATTTCATACATTTCTAGCAAAAGCATGAGAATGATTGGCAGCTGTATAAATGCTATTCTGCACTATATATGTATCTCAATCTAAGAATTTCAGGAAATTATATAATCAAGTATTGTCATACTTGGATCAAGAATCACGAAGTCAGAATTTCTGTTTAAAAAACTACAACCTTACGCAACTTACACACGGCTAACTGCGTTAAAGTGCGGATACTTGCCGTTCTTTATTTTTTTTAAAATGTGAATTTGTCAGTTCTTAAATCAAGAATTAATAATCCTAAAATTCAAGATCTAACATCTTGTTTTTAAGTTCACTTCAATCGTATTTACAGTTTGTCAGATCTCAAATTCTAAGAATTTTGCTTCTTAATTCAAGAATTAACAATCTCGAAATAAGTACTTTTCATTCTCAAAACGATCTAAATTTAAGAATGCGCGATCTTAATAGTTAAGAACGTTTCATACTTGATTCAAGATTTTTCGGTCTTACACGAGAAATAAGACCGAAAAGTGTTGATTCAAGGTGGGAAATCTTGATTAATTTTTTTTAGTGTGTCACCTCACTTTCGCGGCTGAATTTGCTTAAGTGCAGGTCTAAGTTCACGAATATAAGGAATTCACCAATTGCCGTTCAAACGATATTCGAAACAAAGTTGAAATTTTACCGTTTCCAATGTGTAAGGCAAATTCAATAGCTAGTAGTTTTTTTGACTTATAGCGTCTCGTTTTCTTAGAGCGAAAAAACTAGTATCTGCCTGTACTGTATAACTTACCGCGATCGATTCATTTCGCAACTGATTTGCATGCTTCATTTTCATCAGCTTTTGTTAATTTCTTTATAATTAACAGTTATTTCTCTCTCAATTTCTTATTCTACGGTGTGACGTTGTGACGTCACAAGTATTCAGCTATCTATCGATGACGATAATTACCATAACGCCAGCATTAAACCATGCAGGGCTGCGTTGCAGTTTCGCGCGGTAACAATTTCATTAAAGTTTATATACGAGAATGTTAGTTACTTCACCCAGTATTGGATTGAATGTTATTGACGAAGTAACTTCAACATTTGGTAGGGATTTGAGCACTTGGAGTTTTTGTTTTTTAGTACAATTTATTAGTGGTGAAAATTCACTATTGTACGTTGCTATGAATAAGTGTTCCAATTCGTAAGCACTTATTGGGTGTTCGGAGAGCAAGAACAGAATTCTACTAGCAAATAATGGGTCTCTTTTTGTTTTTTTTACATGCTTTTTTAACTTTACTTGTCTGTCTGTCTGTATGTTTGTTTGTACCGGAATCTTGTAATCAAATTTTCACCAAGTTCCCGACTACCTAGAGCTCTGAAATTTTCACCAAAGATGTGTTTCAGATGACATTGGCGCGATAAAATATGTAATATCATGTAAAAACCACGAAAAATAGTTTTCCCTTTTGTTTAACTTACTAATTTGACTGTCAAATATGACAAGCTTTGGTGGCATGAAAGGAAGCCTGCCGCTTCACAGGTCGAAGATCGTGGGTTCGAGCTGCGACCGAGACATACTTTTTTTGTATTATTTAAACATTTTTATCATGTTTGATATTAAGGTATTGCATGGATGATGGTAAAAAATCGATTACAAATGTATGCAAGAAAGCGTATAAAACAGGGTGTCAAACCGAAACGAATAAAGGTTCCAGTTCTGGTCTGGACCGAAACGATCGTTTCGGTACAAGGTTCTGTTTTGGTTCTCATTTATAAAGATTCCGGGTTCGGGTTCTGGTTCCAGTTTATAAAGGTTCTGTACCGGTTCCGTACCGGTTCCCATTTTTTTTCATATGTTTTGAGGTGTACAAAATTTTTTTCAATATCAGAATATAAAACTTTTGCTAATCTTGAGGTATTCTTTTGGATTTGTAGCTTACAGTTTAGCCATGTGGCATAAAAATCTCTTAAAATTAATTGTACGGATTGTAATTTTAAAGTTGCAATTTCAGCTGGTTCGAGAACTTTAACAATATCTTTAATATTGTCCCAGACTTTTTTTCTAACAAGAAATCTGTGTTCGCAGCTGCGAAGTCTGAACAAAACTCTTGAACATTTTCCTCAACTAAATACGCCAACATTCTATACATAGAGCTCCAGCGGGTAGGACAGTCGATTGGCGGCTTTCTAATCTTCCTATCTGACAAAAGATGGCTAATAGTCGGCGTACGAAGCTTTTTAGCCAAGGCTCTGGCGCTAAGAATCGATTTGGTAAACTGCTCGTCCTTTAACGCCGAATAACTGCCAACTGGAGCGTGTGAGCTGCACAACGCACTCCTGAAAGGACAAAATATTTAATTAAAATTAATATATTGAATGCATTTGTATGAATACTTGTAACTACGTATACATTTGCTGTCGATGTTTAAATCGTGTATTACGGCCAAATCATCGTCCTCAAGCTCCCCCAACAACTCAACCATTTTCAACATATTCCGTCCATTGCACTATGGGAAATTTTGCCAAAAAACTGGCATTAATTAATAATTCGAGAACCACGCAAGATATTTTGGTTTGGTTTTTTGCATTAAGTTTTTAAGTACGAAAGGAAAATGTTTTTTTATAAAATGGGCGTGTCACCGCCCCTCTTAAAAAAGATAGGTTACGTATTTTTTTGTTTTATAGCATATCAAGTCCAAATCTGGGCTTTTGGTATGTATTTGTTAACACGTTTCTAAGGGCTTTGGCTTTTCTTGGATTAAGGGATAAGGTTTTAAGCACAGCAGCAAGATCCACAAGTCCACGCTTACGGGCAGCCATGCTCGCCATGATCGCCTGCTTTCTTTCTTTGCCCTCTTGCGCCTTTTAAAACAAACAAGATCTTTGGGCGACCCCCTGATTTCACTTTTGAAGGGCTTTTTATACTTTTTGCATTGAAGGCATTGACAGTTTACCTTCCAGCCAGTTCTTATGCTTTCTAACAAACAATGCATTGTCGGTTGTGCATGAATAAATTTGATTTTGATCAATGTCAAATTTTTTAGCACATTTAGAATGAGGGTCTTTAGGTTCTGAGCTGTATGACTAACGTATATTTCCTCTGCTGCCAGTGTGCGTAGTACAATCTGCCCATTAGTAACAAATTGGACATTAACGCCTGGAAAATCCGAAAAGTTTGAAATAGTAAATATTTTATAAAACAAATATTAATATTAATATTTTTATGAATATAACTTACCAATAAATGACCAATTTAAATGAGTCACGCCATCAACTTTTAATGAAATCAATTTTCCATCGAATTCATTCTTCATAAGCTTAATTACATGCTCCGACTTTGAAAGAACATCAGTTCGCACTGCTTGTGGATTAAGAAAGTTGTCGCACTCCATGCCACTTAAAATTGGGTCAACTATTTTTCGAAATCCCACGTCGCCCATAATGGAAAACGGCCTTCCATCTACAGTGCATAATAGAACTGCTGCATCTTTCAATTCTTGCTTAGTTATAGCTAAGCGAATCGACGGCTTGAATATATCTATGATTTTTTGGCAATCTACGGCTTTTTCTTGCTTATTTTCTTGTAGAGCTTTTTTTTCGAAACCAATTTTAGCAGAAACGTCACTGTGCAACCTGGAAATATGGTTTTGTAGGTTTGTCAAGTGATCATACATACATATGCGTATAGATATGTACATATGTACATACATATGCGTATAGATATGTGCATACATACTTGTAATTGCAATTTAAAAATTGCAAAGCATTTGCATTTGTACCTACGTAGTGCACGTCGCAAACGTACATATGTATGTATGTACATATGTATATGATAAACCACTGTTTTTCATACAAATTTTTAACTTTAACTTACCTTAATTTTAAGTCCACATTGATTAATTTTGCACTGACTATAATTAGTATTTATATCAAATGAAAAGTGTCCGCGAATATTACTATGCTTGGAACGCGGCATTTTTAATAGTGGTATTCATTTAAAGTTGCATTGCTAAAAAAATCGCAAAGTGGCAACATTGCAATCATGTTGCATTGATCAGCTGTTTTCCAGTTTGTTTACATTTCAATAGTTTGTGCTTTAATTAAAATGCCACATATATGTAAGTGAAAAAAGAGAACTGCTTAACCTCTTAAAAAATTGTGCATTTAATGATTTAATGATTTTGGAATTCTTTTTTTGACTTATAAATATATAATGCATAATAATTTATTTCTCTTTGTAGAAGAATTGAAAAAATAAAATGAAAATGAGATCTTGGATGATTTGATGATGACTTTGGCTGTCGGCGAAACATGCAGATATAGCGGTGGTGTAGATAATGGTGTGAACGATGATGACATCTGTTGTGGACTTGCTGAGGCGCTTTGTAATGTGCAAGTTAACGTATCGGAGGGCGAATCTACTATATAATCGATTTCAAAGTCTTCTAAATCCAATAATTCATCTTGAATCGATATTTGAGGAGCCTCCACTGATTGGGTAGATTGGTATATAGCTGGAGGCTGGATATTCAAACGTTGCCCGAATATTACATCGAGAAACTCGAAGAATGGACATAACGTCTTAATGTAATCTTCAACTGTTTTTTCTTCACCATTTTCTAATAGTCCAGCACCAGTTTGCCCTTTCCATTTCAACGCAGCTAAATATGAATTTTTAAGATGCCTCATTTTGGACCGCATCATGTCCCATTTAATACTTGCTATTACCGGCGTACTTGAAGCAATGCGATCATAAAACCTCTGCGCTGTCGGTTTCTACAGAAAATTAGGTGTATAAATAAAAGTAACACCAATATAATATAAAATATTTACTTCGAAGTATTCAGGGTTGCTTTTAACGGCTTCCACAATAGCAGTCAGCAGATTTATGGTTTGTTGCTGACTCCAACGATAGGTGCCATTCGCACGTTTACGTTTTGCCTATATATTATTTATAATAATATGAATAAATAAATGATTTTTTAATTAGTTTAATATATTTATGTACTTACTTCTTCCATGACAAGTTGAATCGTGCTAAAAACCAGCTGGTAATGCAATGCAACAAGTATTGCCACATTTGCAACACAAAATGCTGTGGCGTTATTGCCACTTTATTGCAAATGAATTTGTATACAAAACTGAACAGCTGTTTCGCGACATTGCCATATTGCGATAAATGCAACAAATGCAACTAGTTTACAACTTTAAATGAATACCACTAATATGTGCTCGTTTCTCTGTTCGCATTACTTTTTGCTGCGACATGCACATCTTTTCCCGTTATAATACTTCATTGGTTTCATTCGAAGGGTTGCCACAGTAAAACGTTTTTCTCATATAAATTTAGGCCATACACAGTAAACACAAAACGCGTGAATTTTACGTTGCTTAGCAGCCCTGAAAAACACACAATAAAGTGCACAGTGGTCGGTTGCAGCCAAAGATAGAAAACATTTTCAATTAAGAGATTTTTTTACAATAGTTGAATTAAATAACAATAGCTATGAGTTTTATGAGATAATTCATGAACTAAATACTTTTTAAACTAATTTCAGATTTATAAACTTGTCCCACTGTCACACGTTTTTCACATATTTTAAATGCCGTTGCTTTTAAATTTTTAGCCAATAGAATCACGCGAATAGTGACTTCATTCTTGTGTTGAATATGTGTTATATTATTCAAGTAACGGTAAAAGTCAGTAGCCAGAACTTTCGGAAAATTAAAAAAAAAAAACTCATAGCCGAAACGATACTGGTACGACGTTTAGGTTCTGGTTTTATACCGGTACCAAATAATATTGGTTCCAGGTTCCGGTTCTCAGAACCTTTAGAAATATCGGTTCCGGTTCCGGAACCGGTACCTCATTTGAATGGGTTCTTACGGGTTCTGGGTTCAGGTTCTGATTCGGTTTGACACCCTGGTATAAAAGCATGTCTTCAAAATTTTTTTGATTTTCTTGTTTTTAGTAAGGTTTTTGTATTCATTTTATTGTTATTTTATAAATTTTTTTTATATTTATATATGAGTTAAGTCGTTGGCCCTACTTTGATATCTTTTTTTCATGCTATTTCGGTGCAATTTATAAAGTTTAACTACTGAGTTTATTATCATTATCGCGGCTATTATTGCAACTATAATAAGCATGTATTGCATATCTGGTGGATTAACGTCAGTTTTATTCATAACGTTGGCTATCGAATCCTTAGATTTCACATCAACAATGCCTATTATGTTTCCTTGTGAAACTGTTTTAACTTTGAAAGTGTCTATTTTGTTTCTAACTGCTATACTATTATATATATGGCGTGAAATTCCTGTACCTTTAGGTTTACAATGTCCTACCTATTTGTTAGCATAGCTTTACAGGCTATGCTGCTAATCAGGCGGAAATGGTAACGCGCGATTTTAACAATTTTTTTTTTTTTCATTTAATAATATTATTTAATCTAAAATTATTATTATTTAAAATACATGATGTCCTCTGGTTTCTGTTGGATATTATGGATACTGTTGATGCATCAGCTAATCGTCAAGCTGATGCTCCCTCGATGGCGCAGACGGCGGACCTATGCCCTCCGCACTTTCTCTTGTCTGCTACTGATTATGCATCAGCTTATCGTCATGCTGATGCTCTCTCGATGGCGCAGACGGCGGTCCTATGCCTTCCGCTCTATATGTGGAACTGTACATGTGTACTCGCAGAATGGAGATACAAGGTGTCCCTAGCAGTCCTTTGGGCAGCTCTTCTTTAAATTTGGGAGATCTTCGGGTTGTTTAGATTTTTATACTCGATACCGAAGGTAAAGAGTATATTGAGTTTGTGCAATGTCCGTCATGGTGTCCGTCCGTCTGTCCGTCTGTATGAACGCAATTTTTTTCCACACCCTTCAAGCTAGAGACTTGAAGCTTTCCAAATCTCTTTATCTATGGGATAGTAAATTAAAGTGTCAAGATGGGGGTTCTACGATAACTGGGGGGCTGGCAAATCGATAAATTCGATAACTCAAAACCGATAAATCCACATATTTCGCACATCCTTACAGCTAGAAGTACCAAATTTGGTAAGAAGATAGCTACTAGCAACCCCCAAAAAACTGCATCAAAAATTTTAGAGCCACGCCCCCACATTCCGCCCCCCAGCCCCCCCGCATTTTAAAGTCAAAAAAGCCTATATCTCCCACAGTTTTTGAGCTATAGCCACCAAATTTGGTGCCAAGATAGGTGATGATGACCCCCAAAACTGCATCAAAAGTTTGGATGCCACGCCCACCGATACTGCCCTAGCCGCCCCCATCCACCCCAACGCTTCGTCAAAAACGGGAATGCGTGTATCTTCCAGAGTTGTGGAGCTAGAGCCTCCAAATTTGGTGGGAAGATAGCTGGTAACGACCCCCAAAAAACTCCATCAAAGTTTTGGAGTCACGCCCACCCATTCCGCCCCCAGCCCCCCCGCATTTTGAAATCAAAGATGGCTATATCTCCCACAGTTTTTGAGCTAGAGCCTCCAAATTTGGTGCCAAGATAGGTGATGATGACCCCCTAAAAACTGCATCAAAAGTTTGGATGCCACGCCCACCAATACTGCCCTAGCCGCCCCATCCACCCCAACGCTTCGTCAAAAACGGGAATGCGTGTATCTTCCAGAGTTGTGGAGCTAGAAACACCAAATTTGGTAGGAAGATAGCTGGCAACGACCCCCAAAAATTTGCATCAAAGTTTTGGAGCCACGCCCTCCATTTCACCCCCCTTTCTCCACTTTTTACAATTTTCGAGCTAGAGTCACCAAATTTGGTATGAAGATAGCAATTGACATTTCAGAAAGATCTGCATCAAAAATTTTGATTCCACGCCCAACCATACCGCCCCCAGCCCCCCTTTCTTCACTTTTTACAAATTTCGAGCTAGAGTCACAAAATTTGGTATTAAGATAGCAATTGACATTTTACAAAGATCTGCATCAAAAATTTGGATGCCACGCACACCCTTACCGCCCCCAGCCCCCCTTTCCCCACCTTTTACAAATTGCGAGCTAGAGTCACCAAATTTGGTATGAAGATAGCAATTGACATTCCACAAAGATCTGCATCACAAATTTGGATGTCACGCCCACCCTTACCAGCCCCAACCCCCTTTTCCCCACCTATAACAAACTTCGAGCTAGAGTCACCAAATTTGGTATGAAGATAGCAATTGACATTTCAGAAAGATCTGCAACAAAAATTTTGATGCCACAACTACCCATGCCGCCCCAGTCCCCCCCCTTTCCACACCTTTCACAAACTTTGAGCTAGAGTCACCAAATTTGGTATGAAGATAGCCGGTGGCATCCCCATCTGCATCGGAGAATCTTTAAGGCAGCGTAAACCCCTGCCGCATCCGTACCCCTTGCATTCAGGCCTCTTTTTTACCGGTTTTAATTCTGGTATCGAGTATGCCGCAGTCGGTTGCGTCCGACTGCAACGTTTCCACTTGTTTATTTATTGTTTTGTTTGTATTATGTATTTGATGAGTTGAGTGAGAGTTAGTATTGGGTACGGTTCTTCTTTTGTATGACTTTTGAAAGTCAAGTTCCGTTTGCAATTTTTGAGCTGTTGCCCACGATGGTGGTGGTGTACTTGAGAGTTATAGCCACTTAATATGCGCTATTCTCTTTGTGATTTTATTTTTTTTCACCACCGCGTTTCCCCATACTCTAACAACTCTACTCACTCAGTTTTTTTTTTTGTAGTTGTATTAATTTTTCCAAACATCTTGGATTCTTCCAATAATTGTTAGAAATAAAAAGAAATAATCTATTCAGCGACAACAATCTTCTTATAAATTTAGAGTTGTCAGATAAAATATGTGAGCCTTGTCTAAATGGAAAGCAAAGTAGGTTGCCATTTAAACAATTTAAAGATAAAAGCCATATTAAAAGGCCTCTGTTTGTGGTACATTCAGATGTTTGTGGCCCTATCACACCAGCTACAATAAATGACAAAAATTACTATGTCATCTTTATAGATCAATTCACACATTATTGTGTTACTTATTTAATGAAACACAAGTCAGATGTTTTTAATATGTTCAAAGATTTTGTAGCTAAGAGTGAAGCACATTTCAACTTAAAGATTGTTAATTTATATATTGACAATGGAAGAGAATACCTGTCCAATGAGATGCGTGAGTTTTGCGTTAATAAAGGGATTACTTACCATTTGACAGTGCCTCACACACCTCAATTAAATGGTGTTTCTGAACGAATGATCAGAACCATTACCGAAAAAGCTCGTGCTATGGTTAATGGGGCAAAATTAGATAAAAGCTTCTGGGGTGAGGCTGTGTTGACTGCAACATATTTGATTAACAGAACACCAAGCAGAGCACTTGGAAATAATGCAACGACTCCTTACGAAATGTGGCACGAAAGAAAGCCCATTTTAAAACATCTGAAAGTTTTTGGTTCAACTGTATATGTGCACAATAAAAATAAAAAGGGAAAATTTGATGAAAAATCACTCAAGAGTATTCTTGTTGGCTATGAACCAAATGGTTATAAATTATGGGATGCCTTAAACGGAAAATTTATTGTTGCAAGGGATGTCGTTGTCGATGAAACCAATATGGTTAATTCAAGAGCTGTTAAATATGAAACTGATTTCCCGAATGACAGTAAGGAAAGAAAGCAATCAGAATTCCCGAATGATAGTAAGGAAAGAAAGCAATCAGAATTCCCGAATGAAAGTAAGGAAAGCAATGAAACAGAATTCCTGAAAGAAAGTATGGAATATGATCATGTAAATTTTCCGAACGAAAGTAAGAAAAGAAAGAAAAATGATCTCCTGAATGAAAGTAAGGAATTAAACTTCCCGAATGAGAGTACGGAATGTAAAGAAACTGAACAGCAAAGTGAACTTGAAACTGATTTAAATCCAGTTATAATTGACAACGAAAGTGGGGATAAGAATGTTATAAGTAGAAGAAGTGAGCGATTAAAGACTAAGCCACAGATATCCTATAATGAAGACAATGATATATTAAATAAATATATCTTAAATGCTCACACTATTTTTAATGATGTGCCAAATACATTTGATGAAATTAAAAATAGAAATGATAGATTACTTTGGGAGGAAGCTATAAAAACAGAGCTAAGTGCTCATGAAATAAATAATACCTGGACAATTACAAAGAAGCCAGAAAACAAAAACATTGTTGGTAGCAAATGGGTATTTTCTGTTAAGTATAATGAATTGGGAAATCCAATAAAGTATAAAGCAAGACTGGTTGCTCGAGGATTCACGCAAAAATACCAAGTTGACTATGAAGAAACATTTGCTCCTGTTGCAAGAATTTCGAGTTTTAGATTCATATTGTCAATAGCAGTTCAACATAACTTGAAAGTCCATCAAATGGATGTAAAAACAGCTTTCTTAAATGGCACATTGAATGAAGAAATATATATGCAACTTCCTCAAGGTGTACCATGTAGTACTAAAAATGTATGTAAATTGAATAAGGCAATTTACGGTCTGAAACAAGCAGCTAGATGCTGGTTTGAAGTTTTTGAACAAGCATTAAAAGAATGTAACTTTGTAAACTCTCCGGTAGATCGATGTATATATATACTTGATAGGTTAGGTTAGGTTATGCCGGCTGGCACTCCCAGGGGGAGCGCCACACATAGACCGCTGAAGGGTCCTTAGTGAGGCCGGTGTTTAGAGGTGTTGAGGGCTATCCCGATGGTGTCCAAGTGGTGTCCAGCTGGGTAAGCGTACTTCGGGCAAATGCCAGAAGCTTGTTGGGTTCCCGCTTACTGGCTTCATCGAGTGAAGCTAGAAAGGGAGCATGTAGATAGCGTAGTCTTTGTGCTGCCAGTGCGGGGCAGCTGCACAGGAGATGCTCAAGCGTTTCTTTGACACCAGAAACGTTGCATTTCCGGCATTCGTCGTTGTCAGTTATGCCTAGCCTTTTCGCGTGTACTGCGGTTAGGCAGTGGCCTGTGAAGAGACCTACCAGCCTTCGGCAGTCATGCCTTTTTAGCATTAGTGCATATTTCGTTAGTTTCTCGTCGTAGGTATATACTTGATAGAGATGATATCAAAGAAAACATATATGTATTATTATATGTGGATGATGTAGTAATAGCAACAGCTGACATGAATAGAATGAATGAATTTAAAAGGTATTTAATGGAAAAGTTTAGAATGACCGATTTAAAAGAATTACGACACTTCATAGGCATAAGAATAGAATTGTGCGAAGGTAAAATTTGTTTAAGCCAGGCTGCTTATATTAAACGGGTCTTAAACAAATTCAACATGGAAGATTGTAATGCAGTCAGTACCCCCTACAAAACAAATTAAATTATGATGCCCTCAACTCAGATGAAAACTGTAATGCGCCATGTCGTAACCTTATCGGTTGTTTAATGTACATAATGCTTTGTACACGTCCGGACTTAACTAATGCAGTAAATATCTTGAGCAGATATAGTAGCAAGAATAATTCTGAGTTATGGCAATGTTTAAAAAGAGTTCTTAGGTATCTGAAGGGAACCATTGACATGAAGTTGATTTTCAATAAGAATGAAACATACGAAAATACACTAGTTGGCTATGTAGATTCTGATTGGGGTGGTAATGAAATTGATAGAAAAAGTACTACAGGCTACTTATTTAAAATGTTTGGTTCGAACGTAATCTGTTGGAACACGAAGAGACAGAATTCAGTGGCAGCCTCTTCAACTGAAGCTGAATATATGGCCTTGTTCGAAGCTGTGAGAGAAGCTCTATGGCTGAAATCTCTTCTTAATAGTGTAAATATAAAACTTGAGGTGCCTATTAAAATTTATGAAGATAACCAAGGCTGTATCAGCATAGCAAACAACCCGTCATGTCATAAAAGATCTAAACATATTGATATCAAATATCATTTTACTAGAGAACAAGTGGAGAATAATATTATTTGTCTTGAGTATATTTCCACAGAAAATCAGCTTGCTGACATTTTTACAAAACCGTTGCCGGCCGCAAGATTTATGGAGCTGAGAGGAAAGATGGGATTGCACCAAGATGATTGAGACATCGATGCCGAATTTTGACAATTTTTTTTATGCCAAGTAACGAATTTACGAATTTAATTCAATTTTATTTTTATTGAAACTAAAAAAAAAAAATATGTATTATATTATTAAGAAACTGAAGTTACTGAATCCAATCTTATGTTAAGATATTGTAAGATGATCTGATCGGGTTTTACTGGGTTTTCCCCGTATCCTTGCAGCGAATGCTGGATCACATTGCACATCCCAGAATGCACACCAACCACATTAGGATAAGTGAATGATGAATTTTAATGAATATGATTTATTTAATTTTACTAATAATGTTATTTTTGAGGGGGCGTGTTGGAATACCCCTATTCCTATACAAAATTAACATTACTCAACACTTATTTAGTATTACTTCCTATACATAGAATGGTCACACTTTTACTTTTAATATACATACTTTTTCTATACGTTTTAACTGTGCATGTGGTATTGGTGTTGCGACAAAAGAGTTTAATAAAACATATTAATATAATAACTAAAATAACCAAGTGTTCTTTATTCGCTAGTACTTTTTGAGTTTTCCAACAGGTTATGGGCCCAGTCCATGCCAAGTACAATAAAGTGAATAATTGAAATTAGTAAAATTAAATAGAAGCGTGTGTATCTACATTTTATATACATACTCAAATTGCTGCGTGCGTATGTGTTAGAATGGAAAAGGCAAAGCGGAACATAAAGCCTTTTGATGGCGAGAAGTATTCCGTATGGAAATTTAGAATTAGGGCTCTGTTTGCCGAGTTAGACGTTTTAAAGGTTGTTGATGAAAGGATGCCCGATGAAGTGGATGATACATGGAAAAGAGCAGAGCGGTGTGCTAAAAGCACGCTAATAGAATATTTGAGCGACTCGTTTCTGAATTTCGCCACAAGCGACAATACGGCGCGTCAAATTCTGAAGAATTTAGACGCGATATATGAGCGGAAGAGTTTGGCTTCGCAGTTGGCGGTGCGCAAACGTTTACTCTCGCTCAAACTATTGAATGAAACGACACTATTGAGTCATTTTAACATTTTCGACGAATTAGTGAGTGAATTGTTAGCTTCGGGTGCAAAAATGGACGAGATGGATAAAGTCTCGCATTTGCTACTCACATTGCCCTCATCCTACAATGGTGTGATCACGGCAATTGAGACTTTATCCGAAGACAGCTTGACATTAGCTTTTGTTAAAAACAGGCTACTAGATCATGAAATAAAAATCAAAAGTGACAGCAATGATACTAGCAGAAAAGTTATGAAGGCATTTGTTCAGAACAACAACAACAACCAGAAAAATAGTTTTTTCAAAAATAAAATAACAAAACCAAAAAAACCATTTAAGGGCAAACCAAAATTTAATAGTGTTAGGTGTCATCACTGTAATAAAGAGGGACATATCAAAAAGGATTGTTATCATTATAAAAGAATAATAAATGAAAAAAATAAAGAAAGTAAACAAGCTCAAGTCGCAACATCGCAGCACGGTTTCGCGTTTATGCTTAAATCAAATTTATCGATGACGGATAAACATGGATTTATCCTTGATTCTGGTGCGACTGACCATCTCATAAATGATGAGTCATTATATGCAGACAGTGTGGAGTTGGAGCAACCGCAAAAGATCGCTGTGGCTAAGCAAGGCGAATTTATCTACGCCACTAAGCGTGGTATTGTGCGGCTGCACAACGAGCACCACATCACACTGGAGGATGTTCTTTACTGCAAGATGGCTGCAGCAAACTTGATGTCAGTCAAGCGACTGCAGGAGGCAGGAATGTTAATCGAGTTTGACAAAAATGGCGTGACGATCTCGAAAAATGGGATGATTGTTGTCCAAAACTCAGGTATGTCTAATAATATACCAATTGTAAAGTTTTATGCTTATACTGTAAATGCGAAGAATAAAAATAGTTTTCAGTTATGGCATGAGAGGCTTGGTCACATTAGCAGTGGCAAATTGTTAGAAATAAAAAGAAATAATCTATTCAGCGACAACAATCTTCTTATAAATTTAGAGTTGTCAGATAAAATATGTGAGCCTTGTCTAAATGGAAAGCAAAGTAGGTTGCCATTTAAACAATTTAAAGATAAAAGCCATATTAAAAGGCCTCTGTTTGTGGTACATTCAGATGTTTGTGGCCCTATCACACCAGCTACAATAAATGACAAAAATTACTATGTCATCTTTATAGATCAATTCACACATTATTGTGTAACTTATTTAATGAAACACAAGTCAGATGTTTTTAATATGTTCAAAGATTTTGTAGCTAAGAGTGAAGCACATTTCAACTTAAAGATTGTTAATTTATATATTGACAATGGAAGAGAATACCTGTCCAATGAGATGCGTGAGTTTTGCGTTAATAAAGGGATTACTTACCATTTGACAGTGCCTCACACACCTCAATTAAATGGTGTTTCTGAACGAATGATCAGAACCATTACCGAAAAAGCTCGTGCTATGGTTAATGGGGCAAAATTAGATAAAAGCTTCTGGGGTGAGGCTGTGTTGACTGCAACATATTTGATTAACAGAACACCAAGCAGAGCACTTGGAAATAATGCAACGACTCCTTACGAAATGTGGCACGAAAGAAAGCCCATTTTAAAACATCTGAAAGTTTTTGGTTCAACTGTATATGTGCACAATAAAAATAAAAAGGGAAAATTTGATGAAAAATCACTCAAGAGTATTCTTGTTGGCTATGAACCAAATGGTTATAAATTATGGGATGCCTTAAACGGAAAATTTATTGTTGCAAGGGATGTCGTTGTCGATGAAACCAATATGGTTAATTCAAGAGCTGTTAAATATGAAACTGATTTCCCGAATGACAGTAAGGAAAGAAAGCAATCAGAATTCCCGAATGATAGTAAGGAAAGAAAGCAATCAGAATTCCCGAATGAAAGTAAGGAAAGCAATGAAACAGAATTCCTGAAAGAAAGTATGGAATATGATCATGTAAATTTTCCGAACGAAAGTAAGAAAAGAAAGAAAAATGATCTCCTGAATGAAAGTAAGGAATTAAACTTCCCGAATGAGAGTACGGAATGTAAAGAAACTGAACAGCAAAGTGAACTTGAAACTGATTTAAATCCAGTTATAATTGACAACGAAAGTGGGGATAAGGATGTTATAAGTAGAAGAAGTGAGCGATTAAAGACTAAGCCACAGATATCCTATAATGAAGACAATGATATATTAAATAAATATATCTTAAATGCTCACACTATTTTTAATGATGTGCCAAATACATTTGATGAAATTAAAAATAGAAATGATAGATTACTTTGGGAGGAAGCTATAAAAACAGAGCTAAGTGCTCATGAAATAAATAATACCTGGACAATTACAAAGAAGCCAGAAAACAAAAACATTGTTGGTAGCAAATGGGTATTTTCTGTTAAGTATAATGAATTGGGAAATCCAATAAAGTATAAAGCAAGACTGGTTGCTCGAGGATTCACGCAAAAATACCAAGTTGACTATGAAGAAACATTTGCTCCTGTTGCAAGAATTTCGAGTTTTAGATTCATATTGTCAATAGCAGTTCAACATAACTTGAAAGTCCATCAAATGGATGTAAAAACAGCTTTCTTAAATGGCACATTGAATGAAGAAATATATATGCAACTTCCTCAAGGTGTACCATGTAGTACTAAAAATGTATGTAAATTGAATAAGGCAATTTACGGTCTGAAACAAGCAGCTAGATGCTGGTTTGAAGTTTTTGAACAAGCATTAAAAGAATGTAACTTTGTAAACTCTCCGGTAGATCGATGTATATATATACTTGATAGAGATGATATCAAAGAAAACATATATGTATTATTATATGTGGATGATGTAGTAATAGCAACAGCTGACATGAATAGAATGAATGAATTTAAAAGGTATTTAATGGAAAAGTTTAGAATGACCGATTTAAAAGAATTACGACACTTCATAGGCATAAGAATAGAATTGTGCGAAGGTAAAATTTGTTTAAGCCAGGCTGCTTATATTAAACGGGTCTTAAACAAATTCAACATGGAAGATTGTAACGCAGTCAGTACCCCCCTACAAAACAAATTAAATTATGATGCCCTCAACTCAGATGAAAACTGTAATGCGCCATGTCGTAACCTTATCGGTTGTTTAATGTACATAATGCTTTGTACACGTCCGGACTTAACTAATGCAGTAAATATCTTGAGCAGATATAGTAGCAAGAATAATTCTGAGTTATGGCAATGTTTAAAAAGAGTTCTTAGGTATCTGAAGGGAACCATTGACATGAAGTTGATTTTCAATAAGAATGAAACATACGAAAATACACTAGTTGGCTATGTAGATTCTGATTGGGGTGGTAATGAAATTGATAGAAAAAGTACTACAGGCTACTTATTTAAAATGTTTGGTTCGAACGTAATCTGTTGGAACACGAAGAGACAGAATTCAGTGGCAGCCTCTTCAACTGAAGCTGAATATATGGCCTTGTTCGAAGCTGTGAGAGAAGCTCTATGGCTGAAATCTCTTCTTAATAGTGTAAATATAAAACTTGAGGTGCCTATTAAAATTTATGAATATAACCAAGGCTGTATCAGCATAGCAAACAACCCGTCATGTCATAAAAGATCTAAACATATTGATATCAAATATCATTTTACTAGAGAACAAGTGGAGAATAATATTATTTGTCTTGAGTATATTTCCACAGAAAATCAGCTTGCTGACATTTTTACAAAACCGTTGCCGGCCGCAAGATTTATGGAGCTGAGAGGAAAGATGGGATTGCACCAAGATGATTGAGACATCGATGCTGAATTTTGACAATTTTTTTTATGCCAAGTAACGAATTTACGAATTTAATTCAATTTTATTTTTATTGAAACTAAAAAAAAAAATATGTATTATATTATTAAGAAACTGAAGTTACTGAATCCAATCTTATGTTAAGATATTGTAAGATGATCTGATCGGGTTTTACTGGGTTTTCCCCGTATCCTTGCAGCGAATGCTGGATCACATTGCACATCCCAGAATGCACACCAACCACATTAGGATAAGTGAATGATGAATTTTAATGAATATGATTTATTTAATTTTACTAATAATGTTATTTTTGAGGGGGCGTGTTGGAATACCCCTATTCCTATACAAAATTAACATTACTCAACACTTATTTAGTATTACTTCCTATACATAGAATGGTCACACTTTTACTTTTAATATACATACTTTTTCTATACGTTTTAACTGTGCATGTGGTATTGGTGTTGCGACAAAAGAGTTTAATAAAACATATTAATATAATAACTAAAATAACCAAGTGTTCTTTATTCGCTAGTACTTTTTGAGTTTTCCAACATTTAGCACATTTAGAATGAGGGTCTTTAGGTTCTGAGCTGTATGACTAACGTATATTTCCTCTGCTGCCAGTGTGGGTAGTACAATCTGCCCATTAGTAACAAATTGGACATTAACGCCTGGAAAATCCGAAAAGTTTGAAATAGTAAATATTTTATAAAACAAATATTAATATTAATATTTTTATGAATATAACTTACCAATAAATGACCAATTTAAATGAGTCACGCCATCAACTTTTAATGAAATCAATTTTCCATCGAATTCATTCTTCATAAGCTTAATTACATGCTCCGACTTTGAAAGAACATCAGTTCGCACTGCTTGTGGATTAAGAAAGTTGTCGCACTCCATGCCACTTAAAATTGGGTCAACTATTTTTCGAAATCCCACGTCGCCCATAATGGAAAACGGCCTTCCATCTACAGTGCATAATAGAACTGCTGCATCTTTCAATTCTTGCTTAGTTATAGCTAAGCGAATCGACGGCTTGAATATATCTATGATTTTTTGGCAATCTACGGCTTTTTCTTGCTTATTTTCTTGTAGAGCTTTTTTTTCGAAACCAATTTTAGCAAAAACGTCACTGTGCAACCTGGAAATATGGTTTTGTAGGTTTGTCAAGTGATCATACATACATATGCGTATAGATATGTACATATGTACATACATATGCGTATAGATATGTGCATACATACTTGTAATTGCAATTTAAAAATTGCAAAGCATTTGCATTTGTACCTACGTAGTGCACGTCGCAAACGTACATATGTATGTATGTACATATGTATATGATAAACCACTGTTTTTCATACAAATTTTTAACTTTAACTTACCTTAATTTTAAGTCCACATTGATTAACCCTCAAGCACTTAAGAGTGCCTCAAGACACTTATCACATTATATTCTTTAAAAAAAAGTGGTTGGGTTTGATTTAAGCTAAATACTTTTGGCGGGTCCCTAAGATCGTGGCAATCATATGTTTAAAAGCTTTCAGAGCTTTTTGAAGCTTTAACGGTACTTTTACTTTGACTTGCACAGAACATATATTTTTCCGCGCGAAAAATTGTACGTGGAACGTGCCGCAGATTGCTGGTTTTATTAAAGTGTTAAGACTTATATATAAGTAATCTGTATTTTTTTCCGTTAAAGGTATGTTCATTCTTAGTCAAAATCAAGTTTCACATTTGTGAATCTATAAAAGTTGTGCGTTAGAGCAGTGAAATAGCGATAAGTGCTTTGAGACACTCTTGGGCCGTTGGGCGTACTTTTTTGCCGAAAATATTTCACATCGACAAGGCGTTTTTACATGGCAAGTTTTGTTTAGTGCATAATTTTTCTTTACAGAAATTGAGTTTGAAAAGAAAAAATGTCTCATTCAATGCAAAAACGCTACAAATTGTCGGATTTGACGGATGAACAACTTTTGGACATGTTCGATTCTGTCAATACCGACGATGAATTGTCAAACGTTTCAAGTGACGAGGATGGTGACGACTTAAATTTGGAAAATGCACTAAACGCAGCACTGAACGACGCTTCGGCTGTGGACTTGACCCTTGACATTAACTTGGACACTGTCGAAAATGTTGAAACTACGCTGGAGGAGCCTACTCAGAAAACATTAAAAAGAACTCGATCGTTCTTGCCATCATTTGAACATGGAGCACCTATACTTTTGCCGTCTTCTGGTGGCTTCAATGGTTTGGGTAAGCGGCGCTAAACCGTAAAATGATATTCAACTTATTTATTTATTTGTATAGGCATTGAATCAATTTTGAAAGATCGAATCAAAATTATATGGCGAAAGCAATCGATGCAGATGCATATCAATGACATAGCCTTTCAGGGAGACTCAAAGCTGCCAGCTTATATAATGGATCTCGAAACTCCATTAAAGATCTTTTGTTGCTTTTTCGATACAAATATCATGAATATGATTGTGGAGGAGACTATTCGCGCAGCTTTCACAGCTAACATTGCTAATCAATTCAAAACGACCATTGACGAAATGTATAATTACATTGGGATATTGATATATATGTCAATATATCGTTACCCGAATTTGAAAAGCTACTGGGGAAGAAATGCGTTTGATCCCATACGATACTGCATGACACGAAGCAAATTCGAACTGATTAAACAATATTTCTCAATGCGTGACGAAAGCAAACGTATCAAAAAGGGCGAACCTGGATATGATCCCCTGTTCCGTATGCGTGACTTTGTAGACTATCTTAACCAAAGGTTTGACTCCATCCCAAAGCAATCACGTCTTTGTCTCGACGAACAGATGTGTAGCACGAAAATGAAGCACCACCTGCAGCAATATATGCATAATAAGCCCCACAAATGGGGTATAAAGTTATTCGTACTGTGCGATTCTTTTGGATACGCTTACCGCTTTGAGGTCTACACTGGCGCAGGTGATAATGTAATCCTGCCTGGTCACCCAGATCTTGGTGCTGCGGCTAACATTGTTGTACGTTTAACAAATATGGTAAATACTTTCAAGCACCACATAATTTATTTCGACAATTTTTACACGTCATTACCTTTGATGGTCTATCTGCGTGCCAGAGGTATTTATAGCCTTGGCACTGTGCGTGAAAATCGTATACCGAATTGTAAGCTGCCCAATGATAATTCCATTAAAAAGGAGACTAGAGGATTTTCGGATGAGTATGTGGGCACATCTTATGGTGTCCAATTAAGCAATGTGTTGTGGAAAGACAACAAAGCCGTCCGCTTGCTGTCCACCTATGTTGGAGTCAAGCCATTTATAACGAACAGTTCGCATGATGGAGTATCAAAGATTGCTAGATACGAAAGAAAATCTAAGCAGTACTTAGACATTGATTGTCCGCAAGTTATTCGCGAATACAACGCCCATATGGGCGGCGTAGATCTAATGGATGGACTCATGGGCCGTTACCACATTAGAGCCAAAACTCAGGATTGCGCCACTCGAATATTTTATCATTGTATTGATATGGTGCGACTATACTCTCCACGCGAGGGCGGCTGGAAGCAGATCCTTGGTACGGTCATGTCTCTGCCAAGGGTGCTGACCAATTGTAGTCGGGCGAGAGAAGAAAACTCTATAAAATTACCCCAATCCAAGGTGGAACAGCATTGTGCCGAGGGATTCGTGGCCGAGGGGGTGCTCGGTCTCTACTTTGCGAACTCTGGATACCTGCCGACCTCCAGTTTAAATTAGGCTTCCTGCGATACACGGGCTATGTCGCGGGTGACCGTCCTTCCCGTCTACTCGTGGGATTCTAATATGAAATCAAATCTAAATAAAAGTAAAAACACAGTGACCGGGACACTCTCAAACCCGGGGGACAAGCCAATCCCTCTGTCGGTGGAAACACCCCCACGTCTGGTAAGCCAGCAGACGTCCACAAGCCCACCAGCGGCATAAGTGGAAAACGGCCAAGCCAGCCGTCATCCCACTTCGGTGGTCTGCCCAGCACCGCTCCTGGTGCAAGTGGTGTGCAACCAAAGGTTGCCAACTCGGCACCCAGGACGGTAGCGCCAACGGGCAACACCACAAAATCCGTTGCTCCTGAGGGAGTCAAAGCGTCCTTCCAGGACCGTAGGCGCGCAGCCGACATTCTCGGAAAAAGTCTGTCCGCTCAGCCCGCATCACCGGATGAGGTCCGACTAGTGGAGTGGGCCAGAAAAATCATCCCAAATTTCAAGCCAGCCCCCCTGCGTCCTCTGCCAAGTCCAAGCAGAAACGCCAGCGGTCCGTTGAGGAGTCGGCCCCGCAAGCAAAGCGGATTAGACCTCCTCCACCTCGTCCGCAGCCGTTGACGAAATCTTTCGCCGAAGCCACAAGGGAGAAAATTGTCATTGGGGTCCTTGACAGGGGCCACAATGAGGGTCATATCCCCAGGAATCGGTGGGGGATTATCGAAAATGAGCTGCAGGACAGGTTCGTCGACCTCATGACAGAATTCATGGGTCCCCCCCGTTGCTCTGATGCAGGCTGGCATCAGGGCAACATTAAAGCAATAGCTTGTGAGGATGAGCGATCTGCCGGGCTGTATAAGAAGGCGGTTGCAATGCTGGGAGAGATCTACCCTGGTGCGAAACTGGAGGCGGTGGACTGGAAGGATGTGCCCAGTAGACCTCGCGCCAGGGTATGGGTTTCTGCCAAGCCCGAGGACCCCGAAAAGGTCCTGAAAATCTTCCAGCTGAGCAATCCCACGCTTGACACAGCTGATTGGAGGGTCGCCAAAGTCGACGAGCCAGAAGGCAACTCGAGGCAGGTGATCCTCATAATCAACGAGAGATCGGCGGAGGCACTTGCGGGTTAGGATGGCGCGGCTTACTACGGCTTCAAAACCGTAGCTATCCGCGTCTATAAAACCGACACCAACAAGCTCTCGGCAGCAGACGAGGAGCTCCCTGATAAACCGGTTGACACTACAGACAATTGTGTCAACCGGCCTGTAGCAGTGGGTACCACAGACAATGGTGCCCCCCGTCAAGACCTTGGTATGGAGCCGGCAGATGGGAAGGAGGCCGGCTACCACTCAGAGGGCTCTGAATTGGCCCATGACATGGCCAAGCTAGCGAGCTTCAGTGAAGAGTCCTTTGACTTGGATGACACGGACGAGGAAGCGAACAGGACAGTGGTGGAGCGTCGGTCTGAAGATGTCACTAAGATTTCTTCAGATTAACCTCCACCACTGCAAAGCGGCGGCGGCCGCTCTGCTGCTCCGCATAAGCCAATGTGGAGCAGACGTTGTCCTCATCCAGGAACCTTGGGTCTGTGGTGGCAAGGTGACTGGACTGGGGACCAAAGACTATAAGCTAATAGTAGCTCAAAATAAAGGTAAAATTCGTACCTGCATTCTAGCAAAAGAACACCTAAGTATATTTTTGCTCCCTAACTACAGCGATGGTGACAACACAGCTGTCTGCCTGGAGTTGAAGGCTGGGAATGTGAGAGTTTGCTCAACATACTTGGCCCATGACCACCAAGGGCCATTCCCACATCCACTCCTGCAAGGGTTGGTGACCGACAGCGAAACCACGCACACCGACCTCATAATTGGGTGTGACGCCAACGCCCATCATCATCAGTGGGGAAGCACTGACACAAATGAACGGGGTGAGTTGCTTTTTAACTACATTCTGTCCACTAACCTCATGATTTGTAATACGGGCAACGACCCTACCTTCATTACAAAGAACAGGGAAGAAGTACTAGATATTACGCTAGTCTCAACCTCCCTCTGTAGCAAACTAACAAGATGGAGAGTACTAGACGAGCACTCCTTCTCAGACCATAGATACATCGAAATAGTCTTTTCGTTCGACGTACCCACGCCCAAATGGCACCAGAATGTTAGACGTACAAACTGGTCCACTTTCAAAAATCACTTAAACACTCTCGTCCCTGAGTCCCCCCACTGGGAAACCCCACTACTGAAACCACAGACCTACTTATAAAAAAGCTTACGGAGGCATGCGAGTCCGCCCTAAACGAGTCGTGCCCCCGTAGCAAACCCAGAGGTAAGACTAAGCCACCATGGTGGTCTCCCCAACTGGGTGAGCTGCGTAAGACATTGCGCAAGCTTTTTAATAAAGCTAGGTCTCTCGGAGATGACCAGTCATGGAGTCTCTACAAAACCAGCCTCGCCTCCTATAAGAAGGCACTCAGACAAGCTAAACGCTCCTCATGGCAGACATTCTGCTCTAATATTGAAAGTACCACAGAGGCCGCAAGGCTCAGAAAAGTTCTTTCTCAAACCACCCCATCGGTAGGTTTTCTCAAAAACCCAGATGGCTCATGGACTTCGTCCAGCTCTGAGTCCTTAGAACTCTTGATGGAAACTCATTTTCCGGGCTGCTCAGCAGTTGCAATCCCACAGACAAACACAGGGGTTCATATGGATAGACCTTCCACAAACTTCCTGACTAAAGAATTAATCTAATGGGCTATCAACAGCTTCATGCCCATCAAATCCCCAGGGCCAGACGGCATCTTTCCAGCCCAACTGCAGCATGCAGGTGAGACTGCCTTAAACTGGCTCCTACAAATTTTCACTGGAGTCTGGACGACGGGACTCATCCCAAAGCCCTGGCTTGAATCCAAAGTCGTCTTCATTCCAAAGGCGGGCAAAGCCTCCCACACAACTCCCAAGGACTTTCGTCCAATAAGCCTAACATCCTTTCTACTCAAGACCTTTGAAAGGGTGCTGGGCCTTCACTTAAGGAATTCGATACCGACACATCAATTCTCCCGTGCGCAACATGCGTATCAAAAAGGCAAATCCACGGAAACAGCACTTCATGCTGTAATCTCCACAGTGGAAAAATCGCTTCACCAAAAGGATTATTCTCTAGTCGCCTTCCTTGACATAGAGGGTGCTTTCAACAACGTCAACCCAGAGGCAATCACAGAGGCGCTAACGGATTTGGGTGTCGGGCACCGTGCTGTGCATCTGATCGATCAACTGCTAAGACGCAGGATCGTCAGGTCAACTCTCGGTTCCACGACAATCTCCAGGTCCGTCTGCAGAGGCACCCCTCAAGGTGGAGTTCTCTCTCCTCTCCTTTGGAACGTGGCAGTAAATTCTCTGCTGCGCTCCATTGAGGGAGGTGGCTGCAGGGTGATTGCCTATGCGGATGACGTTGCGATTGTTTTCTCGGGAAAATTCCCCCAAACCCTGTGCGAACGCATGACCGTAGTGCTTCGCACTCTGTCCACTTGGGCAAAGAAAAACGGACTTGGACTGAACCCAGCGAAGACTGATCTTGTCCTCTTTACTAGGAAATATAAAATCCCGAATCTTAGGCCGCCCACCCTTGACGGGGTGGAACTAACCTTCAGCAAATCAGCCAAATACTTAGGGCTCACTTTAGACAGCAAAATGGACTGGAATCTTAACACCGAAGAGCGTGTTAGGAAAGCCCTAGTTGCTCTTTACACGTGCAGAAAGTCGATCGGACTGAAATGGGGCATGGCCCCCCACATAACTCTGTGGCTGTACACGGCCATCATTCGGCCAATCCTACTGTACGGAGTATCAGTATGGTGGCCAACACTTTCAAAGAAAAAGTCAGTTCGCTTGCTAGGCAAGGTGCAGCGCGCTGCAGGACTGACCGCCACTGGAGCCCTCAGAACAACCCCTAACGAGGCTCTCGATAATATACTCAATCTTTTGCCTATCGACCAGATGGGCAAACTAGTAGCAACCCTCTCAGCACTTCGCATGAGGGAAACAAACCAGTGGACCGCACAGACACACGGTCACTCAAGTATTCTAAATGGAAACTCGCTTCTTCTCCCAGCAACTGACTACTGCTGCCCTCAGGAGTTTCTTAACTTCTTTCCACTCAATTATCCCATCGAGGGAAGAGTGGAGAGAAGGGATACCAGGGCCGACAGACTCAATTAGAATTTTTACGGACGGTTCAAAGCTAGACAACCGGGTAGGGGGAGGTGTCTTCTGCGAAGAACTGTCCATAAATAATTCCTTTAATATACCTGACCATTGCAGTGTTTTCCAGGCAGAAATCACCGCTATACAAGAAGCGCTCAAATCCTTACAAGGAATTGAACGCTCTGCAGCCAAAATCTGCATCTTTTCTGATAGCCAAGCAGCTATCAAATCGCTCTACGCGATATCGTCGAACTCGATATCCGTCACAAACTGCCGCAAATCTCTGCAAGAGATGGCAGAGCAGTTCGATCTCTACCTCATATGGGTGCCCGGTCACAAAGGCATCGAGGGCAATTGTAGGGCGGATGAGCTGGCAAGACATGGTACTACCATGCCTCTCCTCTCGGATAAGGAGGGTTTGGGCATGCCCATGGCCAGCTGTAAACTTAAGATTCGCGAGCATTTTGAACGCGAAGCAAATAAAAGGTGGCAGCACACCACCGGTAGATGCAATATAGCCAGACAGACATGGCCAACGCGCTGTAAAAAGCGCTCCTCAAGCCTAATCCACCTAAATAGATCAGGTTGCGCCTCCGTAGTGAGGGCTGTTACGGGGCACTGGCTAGTGGGATCTCATGCAGCGAGACTACTAGCCCCTTCTAACGATTTCTGCAGAAGTTGTCGGGACGAGGAAGAGGAGGAAACTGTTTCCCATCTTTTCTGCGACTGTCCTGCACTCTGCAAAAATAGAAATCGCTTTCTCGGTTCCTATTTCCTAACAGACCTCTCAGAGATAGCGAACACCACCCCCAAGAGTATTCTCTCCTTTATTCATGCTTCGGGCTGGAACCACGCCCTCTCAAATAGTATCACACACCCTGTTCTCGGGTAGACGGAGTTGTGGACGCAGTCCATCGCGGCATCACAATGGGCCAACAATTGGCCTAAGTGAGTGGAAGGGTCTCTCACCTGCCCACTACCGCTCTAACCTAACCTAACCTAATTGATATGGCAGCAACAAACGCTTATATTTTATATAAGCGTATATTCAAAGAAAAACAGGAAACTGGAAAAGCGAGCAAGACGCTCGAACTCCCCGAATTTCAGAAGCGATTGCAGCTGGATTGGTAGCACTTAAAAACAAGCAAATGCAAGGTCGCCCACGCAGTGCTCAATGGACAACGCGGTCTCCATCCTGTCAGCGACCTTCACCGGGTCGATCTCCATTATCTAACCCTTCCAACCAGCTTTAAAGCGTGGTGAAAAATGTAAACATCCCATTTCAGATTTGCGGCATGACCAGCTTAATCATTTTCCTCATTGGTTGGGTCGAGATAGTGGGCGAAAGTGGTGCAAACACTGCAAAACTTCACAAACTCAGTGTATATGCTCAAAATGTAATTTGCACTTATGCTGCACAGCTAACAAAAATTGTTTTTACGAATATCACAATAAAACATAATTTCTTTCTCAGTTACGCAATAACGATTTTTTTCGCTTGAAGTCCCAAAAGTGCCTTGAGGCACTTATTCATTCTTTCTCACCTTACAGGTAAACGAAAGCTTCTACACAATTTCTGAAGTCATTTCTGAACTCAGTGACAACAATATTACTTAAAAAAAATTATTCGACAACATTTGTTTAAGTATTTTAGAAAGTAGTCTTAGAGGGTTAATTTTGCACTGACTATAATTAGTATTTATATCAAATGAAAAGTGTCCGCGAATATTACTATGCTTGGAACGCGGCATTTTTAATAGTGGTATTCATTTAAAGTTGCATTGCTAAAAAATCGCAAAGTGGCAACATTGCAATCATGTTGCATTGATCAGCTGTTTTCCAGTTTGTTTACATTTCAATAGTTTGTGCTTTAATTAAAATGCCACATATATGTAAGTGAAAAAGAGAACTGCTTAACCTCTTAAAAAATTGTGCATTTAATGATTTAATGATTTTGGAATTCTTTTTTTTGACTTATAAATATATAATGCATAATAATTTATTTCTCTTTGTAGAAGAATTGAAAAAATAAAATGAAAATGAGATCTTGGATGATTTGATGATGACTTTGGCTGTCGGCGAAACATGCAGATATAGCGGTGGTGTAGATAATGGTGTGAACGATGATGACATCTGTTGTGGACTTGCTGAGGCGCTTTGTAATGTGCAAGTTAACGTATCGGAGGGCGAATCTACTATATAATCGATTTCAAAGTCTTCTAAATCCAATAATTCATCTTGAATCGATATTTGAGGAGCCTCCACTGATTGGGTAGATTGGTATATAGCTGGAGGCTGGATATTCAAACGTTGCCCGAATATTACATCGAGAAACTCGAAGAATGGACATAACGTCTTAATGTAATCTTCAACTGTTTTTTCTTCACCATTTTCTAATAGTCCAGCACCAGTTTGCCCTTTCCATTTCAACGCAGCTAAATATGAATTTTTAAGATGCCTCATTTTGGACCGCATCATGTCCCATTTAATACTTGCTATTACCGGCGTACTTGAAGCAATGCGATCATAAAACCTCTGCGCTGTCGGTTTCTACAGAAAATTAGGTGTATAAATAAAAGTAACACCAATATAATATAAAATATTTACTTCGAAGTATTCAGGGTTGCTTTTAACGGCTTCCACAATAGCAGTCAGCAGATTTATGGTTTGTTGCTGACTCCAACGATAGGTGCCATTCGCACGTTTACGTTTTGCCTATATATTTTTTATAATAATATGAATAAATAAATGATTTTTTAATTAGTTTAATATATTTATGTACTTACTTCTTCCATGACAAGTTGAATCGTGCTAAAAACCAGCTGGTAATGCAATGCAACAAGTATTGCCACATTTGCAACACAAAATGCTGTGGCGTTATTGCCACTTTATTGCAAATGAATTTGTATACAAAACTGAACAGCTGTTTCGCGACATTGCCATATTGCGATAAATGCAACAAATGCAACTAGTTTACAACTTTAAATGAATACCACTAATATGTGCTCGTTTCTCTGTTCGCATTACTTTTTGCTGCGACATGCACATCTTTTCCCGTTATAATACTTCATTGGTTTCATTCGAAGGGTTGCCACAGTAAAACGTTTTTCTCATATAAATTTAGGCCATACACAGTAAACACAAAACGCGTGAATTTTACGTTGCTTAGCAGCCCTGAAAAACACACAATAAAGTGCACAGTGCACAGTGGACGCCCCCATAGGCCAAAAATAAAAAAACAAAAGATAGTATTACTGTTTAAAACGTGTCAGCACTGTCTCATAACACCTCAAAATTTTTTACTCTGCTGTTATTTTTGTTTTGATCCATCTGTCCTCTTCAAGAATAACTGTAAAACATAGAGCAAAACATTTTATTGTGCTGCAGTGTGAGCGACGCGTCGCGAAGTTTCAAGTGAGCTTGTGAAACAATAAATAAAAACAATTAAAACAAAAGATTTGATGAACAATGGAAGTATTTTATATTTTAAATACAGGTATTTACTATTATTTTTCATTATATTCATGTACTAAGATTGTTGTGTCTATTTTTAATAATTAAGGTAATATTTGTCCACTTTTATATAAAATTTGTATGTAAGTTAAAGTTTCACTTAGACTTTTAGTTGTGAAGTTAATCGAAGTTAATGATCAAACTTATACTAAAATATAAACGAATATTTACAGATTATTTAGAGAAAATTTCAGCTGCTAGTTTTTGCTAGCCGCTGCGTAAGCTTGAAAAGAACAACGTGGTCTCGCCGTTTTCGAGCATTTTTTTCGTTTGTGTAACTGTGCTTTTTGTGGCGTCTATCTCTGTCTCCGTCTTCGTCTTCGTGCGTTTTGTTATGTTGTTTTGTGATTGTCATTTCAAAATTTCAAAAAACACGGATCTAATAAACAGACTTTTTTATCTTCCGATCCCTTTATTACGGGACTAAGAAAATTGCCATGCAAACACAATTCCAACTTAATGAAGTCTGCATTAGATTTGTTAGAAGAGTCTGATTAATTTTTACCAAGCCCCTGTTATGAATCTTATTTTGTTTATATATGTTAATGTTATAATAAAATGACTAATGTTTGAAACTTATATATTTGTTAACGTATTTTTTTTTTTTGCAATTGTTGCTATGGCAGTTGATATAATATAGTAAATCAATCGTTTCATACCGATGGTTTATATGGGAGCTATCGGATATAGTCATCCGATGTGGCCAATTTTTTTTACAACATATTTAAAATATTTTTATAGATTTTTGGTAAAAATTTCAAGTCGATATCTCAACGGGAAGTATTTATGGCCGCGGCTCCATACAAGCCCAACCACTGTGCAGTGGTCGGTTGCAGCCAAAGATAGAAAACATTTTCAATTAAGAGATTTTTTTACAATAGTTGAATTAAATAACAATAGCTATGAGTTTTATGAGATAATTCATGAACTAAATACTTTTTAAACTAATTTCAGATTTATAAACTTGTCCCACTGTCACACGTTTTTCACATATTTTAAATGCCGTTGCTTTTAAATTTTTAGCCAATAGAATCACGCGAATAGTGACTTCATTCTTGTGTTGAATATGTGTTATATTATTCAAGTAACGGTAAAAGTCAGTAGCCAGAACTTTCGGAAAATTAAAAAAAAAAAAACTCATAGCCGAAACGATACTGGTACGACGTTTAGGTTCTGGTTTTATACCGGTACCAAATAATATTGGTTCCAGGTTCCGGTTCTCAGAACCTTTAGAAATATCGGTTCCGGTTCCGGAACCGGTACCTCATTTGAATGGGTTCTTACGGGTTCTGGGTTCAGGTTCTGATTCGGTTTGACACCCTGGTATAAAAGCATGTCTTCAAAATTTTTTTTGATTTTCTTGTTTTTAGTAAGGTTTTTGTATTCATTTTATTGTTATTTTATAAATTTTTTTATATTTATATATGAGTTAAGTCGTTGGCCCTAATTTGATATCTTTTTTTCATGCTATTTCGGTGCAATTTATAAAGTTTAACTACTGAGTTTATTATCATTATCGCGGCTATTATTGCAACTATAATAAGCATGTATTGCATATCTGGTGGATTAACGTCAGTTTTATTCATAGCGTTGGCTATCGAATCCTTAGATTTCACATCAACAATGCCTATTATGTTTCCTTGTGAAACTGTTTTAACTTTGAAAGTGTCTATTTTGTTTCTAACTGCTATACTATTATATATATGGCGTGAAATTCCTGTACCTTTAGGTTTACAATGTCCTACCTATTTGTTAGCATAGCTTTACAGGCTATGCTGCTAATCAGGCGGAAATGGTAACGCGCGATTTTAACAATTTTTTTTTTTTTTTCATTTAATAATATTATTTAATCTAAAATTATTATTATTTATAATACATGATGTCCTCTGGTTTCTGTTGGATATTATGGATACTGTTGATGCATCAGCTAATCGTCAAGCTGATGCTCCCTCGATGGCGCAGACGGCGGACCTATGCCCTCCGCACTTTCTCTTGTCTGCTACTGATTATGCATCAGCTTATCGTCATGCTGATGCTCTCTCGATGGCGCAGACGGCGGTCCTATGCCTTCCGCTCTATATGTGGAACTGTACATGTGTACTCGCAGAATGGAGATACAAGGTGTCCCTAGCAGTCCTTTGGGCAGCTCTTCTTTAAATTTGGGAGATCTTCGGGTTGTTTAGATTTTTATACTCGATACCGAAGGTAAAGAGTATATTGAGTTTGTGCAATGTCCGTCATGGTGTCCGTCCGTCTGTCCGTCTGTATGAACGCAACTATTTTCCACACCCTTCAAGCTAGAGACTTGAAGCTTTCCAAATCTCTTTATCTATGGGATAGTAAATTAAAGTGTCAAGATGGGGGTTCTACGATAACTGGGGGGCTGGCAAATCGATAAATTCGATAACTCAAAACCGATAAATCCACATATTTCGCACATCCTTACAGCTAGAAGTACCAAATTTGGTAAGAAGATAGCTACTAGCAACCCCCAAAAAACTGCATCAAAAATTTTGGAGCCACGCCCCCACATTCCGCCCCCAGCCCCCCGCATTTTAAAGTCAAAAAAGCCTATATCTCCCACAGTTTTTGAGCTATAGCCACCAAATTTGGTGCCAAGATAGGTGATGATGACCCCCAAAAACTGCATCAAAAGTTTGGATGCCACGCCCACCGATACTGCCCTAGCCGCCCCCATCCACCCCAACGCTTCGTCAAAAACGGGAATGCGTGTATCTTCCAGAGTTGTGGAGCTAGAGCCTCCAAATTTGGTGGGAAGATAGCTGGTAACGACCCCCAAAAAACTCCATCAAAGTTTTGGAGTCACGCCCACCCATTCCGCCCCCAGCCCCACCGCATTTTGAAATCAGAAATGGCTATATCTCCCACAGTTTTTGAGCTAGAGCCTCCAAATTTGGTGCCAAGATAGGTGATGATGACCCCCTAAAAACTGCATCAAAAGTTTGGATGCCACGCCCACCAATACTGCCCTAGCCGCCCCCATCCACCCCAACGCTTCGTCAAAAACGGGAATGCGTGTATCTTCCAGAGTTGTGGAGCTAGAAACACCAAATTTGGTAGGAAGATAGCTGGCAACGACCCCCAAAAATTTGCATCAAAGTTTTGGAGCCACGCCCTCCATTTCACCCCCCTTTCTCCACTTTTTACAATTTTCGAGCTAGAGTCACCAAATTTGGTATGAAGATAGCAATTGACATTTCAGAAAGATCTGCATCAAAAATTTTGATTCCACGCCCAACCATACCGCCCCCAGCCCCCTTTTCTTCACTTTTTACAAATTTCGAGCTAGAGTCACAAAATTTGGTATTAAGATAGCAATTGACATTTTACAAAGATCTGCATCAAAAATTTGGATGCCACGCACACCCTTACCGCCCCCAGCCCCCCTTTCCCCACCTTTTACAAATTGCGAGCTAGAGTCACCAAATTTGGTATGAAGATAGCAATTGACATTCCACAAAGATCTGCATCACAAATTTGGATGTCACGCCCACCCTTACCAGCCCCAACCCCCTTTTCCCCACCTATAACAAACTTCGAGCTAGAGTCACCAAATTTGGTATGAAGATAGCAATTGACATTTCAGAAAGATCTGCAACAAAAATTTTGATGCCACAACTACCCATGCCGCCCCAGTCCCCCCTTTCCACACCTTTCACAAACTTTGAGCTAGAGTCACCAAATTTGGTATGAAGATAGCCGGTGGCATCCCCATCTGCATCGGAGAATCTTTAAGGCAGCGTAAACCCCTGCCGCATCCGTACCCCTTTGCATTCAGGCCTCTTTTTACCGGTTTTAATTCTGGTATCGAGTATGCCGCAGTCGGTTGCGTCCGACTGCAACGTTTCCACTTGTTTATTTATTGTTTTGTTTGTATTATGTATTTGATGAGTTGAGTGAGAGTTAGTATTGGGTACGGTTCTTCTTTTGTATGACTTTAGAAAGTCAAGTTCCGTTTGCAATTTTTGAGCTGTTGCCCACGATGGTGGTGGTGTACTTGAGAGTTATAGCCATTTAATATGCGCTATTCTCTTTGTGATTTTATTTTTTTTCACCACCGCGTTTCCCCATACTCTAACAACTCTACTCACTCAGTTTTTTTTTTTTGTAGTTGTATTAATTTTTCCAAACATCTTGGATTCTTCCAATAAGCACTGTTTTTGTTGCCGCTCTCGAAGTATCTTAAGTGTATTTTCTCATCAGTTCCTTTTGCTGTTGTTTTGTTGTTGGACTAGTCTTTTTGTAGCGAGAGCAGATTCATGCTCACGGTCGCCATGTAAAGTTACTTCCTTTTTGGTTAATTTAGAGAAAGCTCACAAGCACATCAGTGCTGTTTGGTTAGTGTTTTATGAATGTCTTCATTGAATAATTTTGAGTTCTTATTCTATGGCCTTCTCAATTGGATTCAGACCACATGAATTTATGTTTATTCTTATTAAGGCATTTGTTTATGCTTGCAACAAAGTGTTATAAGTTATTCTTATTGTATATATATGTACACTACATCATAATGAATTTCCAGTACCATGCGACGGAATTCTGGGACTGGAGTTCATTAGAAAATTTAATTGCCTAGTAGACTATCAAAATGATGAATTTATTATTAAACCAAAGTCTTTAAATTATCAGATAAATGTACCACTATTACATAATGATATTGACAATTCAATATTACTCCCTGCTAGGTCAGAAATAATGAGAAAATTACGCTCCCGACCAACGAAAATATTGTACTGATACCAAACCAGGAAATTCACCCTGGGGTATTAATAGCTAACAGTATAGTTGCAAGTAATAGTGCAATAGTACGTATTTTAAATACAACTTATAAACACATCAAAATAAAACAGCCTAACATTATATTTGAATCATTACAAAATTATGAAATAAAATCAATTACCAATACAGGTAAAAACAGTAGGAAAAATGAAGTCTTGAGTAAACAACAATTCCCTGACCATGTTAACCCTCTAACGGGTAAATCTGCCCTGAGGCAGCCATCCTTTTTAAGTCCTGAAATTCTTGTTCGAAACTATATTTACATAAATGAATGTCGGTAGTACTTGAGAATATATATTTTTTTAAACTCTGGCAACCCTAAAACTCAATCAGCTGTTTTGTTCAACTTTTATGATCATTTGAAGTTGATGTTAGTGCAAAAAGTGGAAAAAACGAAGTTTGAAAAAAGTGAAATTATAAAAACATAAAAAAATCCTATAAATATGCCAAACAGCGGAAAATGCGCCAACCGCGCAGCACTGCTGCCGTCGCTAGAAACTCACCACAAGCCGAGCCTTCTAGCCGACGGCAGCCTTTAACAGAGGCTTCAGCTACTGGAAGCTGAGGCGGTAGTAGTTAGTTATCTATTACAAGTGTCAAATAGAGGTCACGCGTAAATAAAGTTCAAAATATAATTATTAAATTAATTGTTTTATTCTAAACCGACGATCAGCCATACCACGACGCTACAAAATCCTACGTGCAGAGCCCCCCTACATGTTCATGTGGTCCTTCGAGCCGGATATGAACCAGCGACCTATGGACGTCGGGAACTTCTAATTATTTTTCGGTAAGTAGCATATAATGTTTATTGTGCGAATATGGACTATTCTATAGAAAAAATAGTTTTCCATGGTGCTTTAGGGGCAGAAAACTGATAGCAGCCTACAGGCAGCCTTGCCGGTTTATGTCAAATTTAATTTTATAAAAATATTTATTACTTTTCCATTGTTATACTCGATACCGAAGGTAAAGAGTATATTGGTTTATTGCAATGTCCGTCATGGTGTCTGTCCGTCTGTCCGTCCGTATGTGTGCAAGTTTTTTCCACACCCTTCAAGCTAGAGACTTGAAACTTTCCAATTCTCTTTATCTATGGGATAGTAAATTAAAGTGTCAAAATGGTGGTTCTACGATAGCTGGGGGGCTGGCAAATCGATAAATTCGATAACTCAAAACCGATAAATCCACATATTTCGCACATCCTTACAGCTAGAAGTACCAAATTTGGTAAGAAGATAGCTATTAGCAACCCCCAAAAAACTGCATCAAAAATTTTGGAGCCACGCCCCCACATTCCGCCCCCAGCCCCGCCGCATTTTAAAGTCAAAAAAGCCTATATCTCCCACAGTTTTTGAGCTATAGCCACCAAATTTGGTGCCAGATAGGTGATGATGACCCCTTAAAAACTGCATCAAAAGTTTGGATGCCACGCCCACCGATACTGCCCTAGCCGCCCCCATCCACCCCAACGCTTCGTCAAAAACGGGAATGCGTGCATCTTCCAGAGTTGTGGAGCTAGAACCTCTAAATTTGGTGGGAAGATAGCTGTTAACGACCTCCAAAAAACTGCATCAAAATTTTGGAGCCACGCCCACCCATTACGCCCCCAGCCCCCCGCATTTGGAAATTAGAAATGGCTATATCTCCCACAGTTTTTGAGCTAGAGCCACCCAATTTGGTGCCAAGAAAAGTGATGATGACCCCCTAAAACTGCATCAAAAGTTTGGATGCCACGCCCACCAATACTGCCCTAGCCGCCCCCATCCACCCCAACACTTCGGAATGCGTGCATCTTCCAGAGTTGTGGAGCTTGAGCCTCCAAATTTGGTGGGAAGATAGCTGGCAACGACCCCCAAAAATCTGCATCAAAGTTTTGGAGCCACGCCTTCGATTTCGCCCCCTTTCCCCACTTTTTACAATTTTCGAGCTAGAGTCACCAAATTTGGTATGAAGATAGCAATTGACATTCCACAAAGATCTGCATCACAAATTTGGATGCCACGCCCACACATACCGCCCCCAGCCCCCCTTTCCCCACTTGCTACAAATTTCGAGCTAAAGTCACCAAATTTGGTATGAAGATAGCAATTGACATTCCACAAAGATCTGCAGCAAAAATTTGGATGCCACGCCCACCCATACCGCCCCCAAGCCCCCCTTTCCCCACTTATTACAAACTTCGAGCTAGAGTCACCAAATTTGGTATGAAGATAGCAATTGACATTCCACAAAGATCTGCATCACACATTTGGATGCGACGCCCACCCATACCGCCCCCAGCCCCCCTTTCCCCACATTTTTCAAACTTCGAGCTAGAGTCACCAAATTTGGTATGAAGATAGCAATTGACATTTCACAAAGATCTGCATCAAAAATTTTGATGCCACAACTACCCATACCGCCCCAGCCTCCTTCCCCCTTTCCCCACCTTTTACAAACTTTGAGCTAGTCACCAAATTTGGGAGAAATATAGCTGGTGGCATCCCTATCTGCATCGGAGAATCTTTGAGACAGCGTAAACCACTGCAGCATCCGTACCCCTTTGCAATCAGGCCTCTTTTTACTAATTTTAATACTGGTATCGAGTATGCCGCAGTCGGTTGCGTCAGACTGCAACGTTTCCACTTGTTTTCACTAAAATTGTTATAGAAATGAACAACAAACGAAAGTTCAAGCTTTCCGAGATATCGAATGAACAAATATTGGAATTTATGGAAGAAGTTGCATCGGATGAAGGATGTGAGGATGGCAGCGATAATGATTTCAGCAGTGATGATGAGTGGAATGATCCAGATTTTATGCCTGCGGAACTATCATTAGATGACGATCGCTACATTTCTACTTGCATAAGCGACATGAACGCAGGAGAAACAAGCAATTTCTTTATTCAGGTTGTAAACTTTTCGCTCAATTTGTCTGAATTGGAAAATGCATCAGTTGCAAACACTGCGCCATCAACATCGGCTGCATCAGTTGCAAACACTGCGCCATCAACATCGGCAGCATCAGCTGAAATTTTCAAACCACAAAAAAGAATTCGCTCACCGTTGCCATTGTTCGAGGAAACAGGTCCTTCCATTGTGCCTTCTTCTGGAGGTTTCACTTTGTCAAGTAATTATTCCATAACATTGCCTTGTTTGATCATTTATTATCATAATTTTCATTTGTTGTCAGATGTGAGCGATATCTGTAAAGATTCTCATGAATTTTCGATAATGACATGGTGCAAGAGGTTGATGCGTCTACATGTGAATGAGATCGCTTTCCGAGGGCATTCTAAAATGCCAGACAAAATCATGCATTTGGATACTCCAATGCAGTACTTTTGGTACTTTTTTACCCCTGAAATTGTGCAAATTATTGTTGAAGAGACCAACAGAGCAGCCATTACTCAGGATATCAACACAAAGTTCAAGACAAGTGTTGAGGAAATATACAAGTATATTGGAGTTTTGACCTACATTACTGTCTATAGATATCCCTAACATTGAAAGCTACTGGGGGAAAAATGCTTTTCTACCTATTCAAAGCGCAATGCCATTGAAAAGGTTTCTGGCAATAAAGCGGTATCTGTGTTTTGAGGACGAAAGCGGGTGCATCAAAAAAGGAAATACGGGTTACGACCCGTTGTTTCGAATAAGAGCGGTAGCGGAAAAAATTAATGAACGGTTCGATTCCATACCGAAAACCGCTCGGTTGTGTGTGGACGAGCAGATGTGTAGTACTAAAATTAGGCACCATCTTCGTCAGTATATGCCCAATAAGCCGCACAAATGGGGAATCTAGTTGTTTGTTTTATGTGATTCGATGGGCTTTGCATATCGCTTCGAGGTGTACAATGGTGCAGGTGACAATAAAGTGCTGCCTGACGCCCCTGATCTTGGTGCCTGTGCTAACATTGTCGTCCGATTGTCGCAATCAATACCAAATTATAAGAATTACATCTTATTTTTTGACAATTTTTATGCAACCTTACCTTTATTGGTATATCTACGTGCCAGAGGAATTTATAGCTTAGGTACAGTAAGAGCGAACAGAATACCCTGCTGTAAATTTCCTTTAGACAAAGACATAAATGCAAGAGAAAGAGGGTATTCAGAAGAGTATATGAGTAGTGCTTACGGTATTGATATTACAAGTGTAATTTGGAAAGATAACAAAGCCGTCAAGTTGATATAGACATATGTCGGCAGAGAGTGATTTGCACGTGTGGCTGAAACTGAAAACCCTTCCAAGGCGACAAGATATGATCGCAAAAAGAAGCTATATATTAGTGTGGACTGCCCTCAGATCGTCAAGGAATATAATGCACATATGAGAGGGGTTGATCTCATGGATGGGCTAATGGGACGATACCACATACGTGCAAAAACGCGAAATCCAATGACTAAATTATTTTACCACTTAGTGGATATGGCAGCTACAAATGCTTATGTCATGTATCGTCGAGTGCAGGCTGAAAAAAAGAAATTCAACACATACTTCAGCGGATTAATTGCTAAAGTTACCCAATTTTAGGCATGAAATTGCAAAAGGTTTGGTCAAGTATTGTGAAAAACGACCTGTAGGCAGAAAAAGCCGCAGTACTACCCCACAACCTCTCAACCAAATTGGACAAAAGGCGAAACATTCTGTTGCTGATGTACGATTCGACGGATATATGCATTTCCCGAAATGGTTGCCCAAAGATACTGGAAAAAAGAAATGCAAACTGTGCAAAACGTCACAGACTCAATGTATTTGCGAAAAATGTAACTTACATTTATGCTGTTCAGCTTCAAAAAATTGTTTACCGAATATCATTACAAACTAAATAAATAATATGTGAAATTTATTCGAGAATAAATGAATATAATAAAAAACACTCTGATCTACCTGACTTTTTTTTTAAGGCTGCCCTGAGGCTGCCTTACTTAATTTTTACCTGTTGGCGAAATCCGATTCAAAATTGAAAATTTGACTTCACTTTTCGTTTTCTACCACCTTTTTTAACATAATTCGAAAATATGAGCAAAATCTGTCCATTTGATCAATTTTGCCTGTTAGAGGGTTAAGACAAAGCTTACTGAACTATGTATCAAATACAGTGACATATTTGGTTTAGAATCAGAAGCAAAAGATACACGTATTTTCGATTTTGACGAAGGGTTGGGGTGGATGGGGGCGGCTATTGAAGTTATGGGGGCGTGGCATCCAAAGCTTTTTAACAGCTATCAGGGGTTCATCAACACCTAAATTGTCACCAAACTGTGGGAGATATAGGCTTTTCTGATTTCAAAATGTGGGAGGCTGGGAGTGGAGTGGGTGGGCGTGGATCCAACATTTTTGATGCAGTTTTTTGGGGGTTGCTAGTAGCTATCTTCTGACCAAATTTGGTAGTTCTAGCTGTAAGGATGTAAGAAATATGTGGATTTATCGGTTTTGAGTTATCGAATCTATTGATTTTCCAGCCCCCCAGTTATCGTAGAACCCCATCTTGACACTTTAATTTACTATCCCATAGATAAAGAGAATTGGAAAGTTTCAAGTCTCTAGCTTGAAGGGTGTGGAAAAAAGTTGCGTTCATACAGACGGACAGACACCATGACGGACATTGCACAAACTCAATATACTCTTTACCTTCGGTAACGCGTATAAAAATTAAGTGAATTTTTTTTGATCTGCCAACTTCTACAATTTACTCAGTGTACCATACATAGTTTTCTACACAAGCACAGTGCAATAAAAGTATAGTTGTGTGAGTTTGCCGATCGCTGCTCTAGAATCGTTTTCAATCATCTGTGATCCCAAATTTTGGCCCCCTCAGTTTTTGCAAAAAATAAAGAACTCTGCCTTAACCTATCAACCTTCAACCTGCTACCTTTTCAAATAAAAACTCTGTCGACCCAAAAACTAAATTCTGATGAAATATCTATTATTTATCATAATGTTAGGAGTATCGTCTCAAAACTTAAAAACTTGTTTTTGAATAGCTTTTCGATCCATTTAGATATAATTTCTTTTACTGAAACTTGGTTAAATCCAAATATATCTCATTGTGAACTTTTCTTTTTTTTGCATTAAAGAAGTTTCTACTCATATCCGTGACAAATATATTTTTATCGTACTGTGTAGTGTTCAGTAAACCATATATGTAGGATTTCCGAGTGTTAAATGGATTAAGTAATGTTCAAAGTTTATTTAGCAGATACTATTTTTTCATGTTTTAATAGTTCTTGCTTATTTTACGCATTATATTTAAACATATTGATAGCTGCGAGCAACGTCGGTGAACTCACTTGTTCAACTTTTCAAAGAAGAAGAAAGAACTCTTCCATCTGATTTCTTATCGGCGACACCGCCACTTTTATCGAAAATAACTCAGAGTTGCCTTTTTCAGATTTGGCATTCAAATGATAATAATAATAAATAATCGATAAACAGAAACGTAACAATTCAACCTGCGTCCTAATCTAACTCCCACAATCAGCCATCCTGATTCTTCGTTCGGCTCGAACGACCGTCATCCTTACTGCTATGTCTAAGGCTCCCAATTTTTCATATATTCAGCTACTGTTTTAGTCTTTCCAGGACCTTCATGGTCACCAACTTTCTCTACCTCATATCTTCCGTGAGATTGAACGTTAACTACCTTATAGGGATAAAAAATTGGCTTCCGAGTTTCATTCCAGAGCCATACTGCGTTCGTTTAATAGCTACTAAATCATCAACATTATATTTAATTTCAGCTTTTACGATTCTCCTGTTGTAGCTTGTTTATATTGTCTTGCGCTTCCTTACGCATAGCTTCTCTCTCACTATCTAGCTCCTTTACATGCGATTCATCCAATAGTTCACGCAAAATGGATACCTGGTTGATCCTCATTTAAACTCCGGTAAGCAATCTAAATGGATAAACTTAAAAGCTTCTAGGAGGCGTGCTGTTAATTGCCTGTTGCACTACATCAACATGCTTATACCATTGATTTGGGCTTTCAAGACATTGCTTCGACAGTATAATTATAACAATTTTATGCATGCGTTCTACCTGACAATTTCCTCGTGGAACACCTGTCGCTCTCATTAAATGTTGTATACCCTCAACCTCACAATATTCTTTAAACATATTAGAAATAAAAGCTGCTCCTCTATCTGAAATTATGCGCCTTGGATTTCCAAATACAGCTGATTTCTTTTTAAACCGATCAACTAATCCCTTTGCAGTCGTATTTTTAGTTGAATAGAGCCAAACAAATTTTGAAAAGGCATCGACTACAACAAAAATATAATTGTAGCTCTTAGATGTCTGGGTCATTGGGCCAACATGATCGACATGGTAAGTTCCTAGCGGTTGTCCTTCTTTGCTAATTGCCAAAAATCCTTCTTTTTTCCCTGTTTTTCCTTCCGAAACAATGCATTCAATACAAGCCTGAACAATATTGGACACTTTTACTGATAGCTGCGGAATATAGAATATTTTCTCAATCGCCTCCTGAGTACGCTTTGCGAAAAAATGTCCCTGCTTATGTGTCATTCGAATGATTTACTCTTCCATCATTGTAGGTACTACAACAAATTCCTTAATGGGATCCTAGACAGCATATACGATTCAACGCATCGACATGTCTCATTTTGCTGCCGTTCCTATGCTCAATAGCATAATCAAAATCTTGTAAAAGTAGTACCCAACGTGAAACTTTTAACGGAATATCACCACGCTTCTGCAAAGTCATTGCAAAGGCGTTGCAATAGGTAACTATTTTGAATTTAACACTAAGTAAATAAAAGCGCCATTTTTTCAAGGCTTCCACTATTGCCAGAACCTCAAGCTCATAAGAATGTTATTTTTCTTCTGCCGGCTTAGTTTTTCGGCTCAAATACTGGACTGGGTGGAATGTTTGGTCCTCAGAATCTTTCTGCAAGAGCATACCGCCATATCCATACTTTGAAGCGTCTGTATGAACTTCAGTTTGAGCTTTTGGATTGTATAAACGTAATACTGGGGCGTTCATTAAGGCCATCTTCAACTGCTCAAACGCGATGAGCTGGTTTTCACCAAACTTAAACTCCGAGTCTTTTCGAAGAAGATCAGAAAGCGGTTTAGCTACCACTGCATAATCTTTCACGAATCTTCTAAAGTAGGATGTTAATCCCAAAAAACGCTGTAAACTCTTTTGGTCATGTGGTATTGGGTAATTTCGGACAGATTTGGTTTTCTCTTCAGACGGTTTTATTGTACCGTTTTCTACAACATATCCCAAAAAATCAACTTTCGCCTTTAGAAACTGGCACTTGCTCCACTTAAATTGCAAGTTATATTCAGAACCTCTTTTTAAAACTTGTTTGAACTTTTTAATGCCTTCCTTAATATCCTTGGCGGGAATTATAAGGTCATCCTTTTAAGTCACAACAGTACCATCTCGCACCAAATCTACCAAAACTGCATGAATGTATCGTGAAAACACGGCTGGAGAGTTCGATATTCCAAAAGGTACGTATAAAAACTCATACTGCACTGTGTGCGTCACGAAAGACCAATACTTTCTCGAGCCAGGCTCCACTTGGACGTGAAAGAATCCGTTTTCGAGATCAAGTGTAGTAAACACGTTATGTCCCTGTTATTTTTCAATTGCATCATCCAACAAGGGCATTGGAAAATTATCTCTAGCAATCTTAGCATTCAGACGTCGAAAGTCACAACACAATATGTTGCTACCATCTTTCTTGGAAACAAGAACAACTGGAGATGCGTATTCTGATATGCTTGGCTGAACAATACCATCCTTTAACCATTTCTCAATTTGCAAGTTTACAATGGACTTTTCGGCATGTGAAATGCGTCTCGGACGTTCAAAAACTGGATGCTCATCATTCAACAATATTTTCATATCAATTGGACTTTTACGTTTCATTTCTGGCGCAAAATCGCTGATCAATGATTTAACTGTTCCTGCGATCGGACCCTCTAGGTGTAATAAGTCTATGATGGAGTCAAGCTCTGCTGCGTACGAACACATATCTTTGAATTCCTCTTTGTTTGCTTAAACGGACAACTTTGGACGAAACTACAGAAATTTTAGAAAAAATTATAACCACAAATTCAAGGACTGAATTCCCAATCACTGCCGAATATTTTACATCACAGCTTCTAACAGCATGAAAACGGACTGAAAATAATATTCCATCTATTTCAATTGGAACCACAAAACTACCCAATGTATTTAGCACGCTATTGCAAATTCCGACTAAGCAATGCTTTTTATACTCGATACCGAAGGTGTTTAGGCGTATTGTAAGGACGTTTTCTAGGCCGAGGTCGGCGTCTCAATCGCGTCCAGGGTGTTTCTACAGATTATTTGTAACAAATGCTGGGACCCTGGAGTGAGCCGCACCGAGGTCGAACACCAATGCGCAAACAGAAAGGGGTGTGGGGGGGGTACGGTCGCTCAGATCGACATCGTCGGAGTGGGCTAAGGGGAGGAGTAGGGAGTCCAGGGTGATCACCCGGAAGACCCTTCCACCCCTATCCTCAGACCACTCCTTAGTACCGACCAGGCGTAGAACCTTCGACTTCGGGGACGCGAAGAGGATCGGGAGCAGGTATTCACCTGGCTCGGCTAAGAGTAAGACCCGGAAGCCTTACCAAGTGATCACCTAATCCCGTTCGACCCGCTTTCACTCACCGGCCGCGCTTTTGGGAACGCGTGTGATGGGCCCAGACAGGGATCTGGGGCGCACAGAGTAAGACTCGGACTGCGTCCCAGACTCCCCTGCCTGAGCCCACCACAACCTGCAACGCACGGGTATTACCCAGTTGTCGCTACACACGGAACAAGCCAAGGAGCAGACGTCGCAGAATCTAGAGTAAAACTCGGAAGATTCGCTAGTCTGGCCCCTCATGCCTATCCCATGTGGGCCGTATGGTGAGGTGACCCGAAGCCAGAGGCTTCGACTACCCGCTGAAAAAGGGGAGAAAGTAATACAAGGAAACACTAACATGGATACATTTAAATCATTTTATTCTTTCACATTTAAGGGAGTCTGGGACATGTATTGGTTCGCAACGCTACATTCAACTTGTGTACGTATGCCTGTGTGAGTGGTGGGTGTCGATACCGTGTGTGCGTAGAGTGTGTGCGTATGCGCGTGTGTGTGCTGGTGTCAATGCCGTGTGTTTGTGCGTATGCCTGGGTGTGTGCTGGTGACAATACTAGGGGTGTGTGTGGTGGGTGTGTATGCCTGTATGTGTGCTGGTATCGATACCGTATGTGTGAGTAGCGGGTGCGTATGCCTTAGTGTGCGCTGGGGTCGATTCCGTGTGTGTGTATGGTGTGTGCGTATGCCGTGTGTGTGTGCTGGGGGTTGATTCCGTGTGTGTGTATGCCGTGTGTGTGTGCTAGGGGTCGATTCCGTGTGTGTGTATGCCGTGTGTGTGTGCTGGGGTCGATGCCGTAAGTGTGTGTCGTGTGCGTATGCCTTAATGCGTGCTGGGGTCACTGCCGTATGTATATATGTTGTGTGCGTATGCTTGCGTGAATGCTGGGTGTCGATGCCGGGTATATGTTGTGCGCGTATGCCTTAGTGCGGGCTGGCTTGTTCCGTGTGTGTGTGTGGGGGTGTGCGTATGCCGTGTGTGTGTGCTGGGGTCGATGCCGTAGGTGTGGGTCGTGTGCGTATGCCTTAATGCGTGCTGGTGTCACTGCCGTGTGTATCGATATTGTGTGCGTATGCCTGCGTGAATGCTGGTGTCGATGCCGAGTATATATGTTGTGCGCGTATGACTTAGTGCGTGCTGGTGTAAATTCCGTGTGTGTGTATGGTGTGTGCGGATGCCTTAGTGCGCGCTGGGGTTGATTCCGGGTGTGTGTGTGGTGTGTGCGTATGCCGTGTGTGTGTGCTATGGTCGATTCCGTGGGTGTATGGTGTGTGCGTATGCCGTGTGTGAGTGCTGGTGTCGATGCCGGGTATATATGTTGTGCGCGTATGCCTTAGTGCGGGCTGGGGTCGATTCCGTGGGTGTGTATGGTGTGTGCGTATGCCGTGTGTGTGTGCTGGGGTCGATGCCGTAGGTGTGTGTCGTATGCGTATGCCTTATTGCGTGCTGGTGTCACTTCCTTGTATATATGTGGTGTGCGTATGCCTGTGTGCGTGCTGGTGTCACTGCCGTGTGTTTATATGTGGTGTGCGTATGCCTGTGTGAACGCTTGGGGTCAAATCCTTGCTGCTCCTGTTGTGGTTGTTCGTCACTGCGTTTTTATATGTCCCGCTTCACTTTGCATCTCCCGAAAAACTGATCTGCCATCCAATTTTCGCCAAATCATTTTTCGGGTGGCCACCGTTGTGTCACCTGGAAATACTGGCTGTCCACCTCCATCAGGTATTTCCTCCCTAGGTGGGTGTTATGCCGGATGACGTGGTAGACGCTTTCCAGGACTTCCTGCGGCAATAATCCTCCAGTTCCAATTACTCGCCACTCCTCTGGGGCCATCGCCCAGTCGATGGCGTAGAGCGGCAGGTCTTCGAGACCCGCGACGTCATCCGCGAGGTTTAGGGTAGATAATACCTCGTCTATGGCGTCGTCGGTCGGCCATCCAGGGTCCACCCTTAGGTCCCTCCAGGGGTCTATCTCGGGTAAGGGTACACCTGAGGTTGAGTCGGGGACTTCAGGCGCTTCGGGGATGTCTTCGGGCGGCACGTAGATGTCCGTGGCGCGGCTGTCGTCTGAGTGGTACCCTTCGGGATACACGCATCTGCGGCAGTGTCCCTCAAGGCCGAAGAGGATATGACCTTCTGCTTCTGACATTTCGTCTGAAATGATCGCAAGTTTGGGATTATCGTCTAAACCAGTAATTATTGCATTTTCTTGGGCAACATGAGGTAAGGAGGTTGGGTGAGGAACAGAAGTTAGGTCGTGGGGAATGTCGTGGGCATCTTCGTCGTCATCAGCGTGGTATGGCTTTAGATCGGCGAGGTTGGCAACGCGGCGTCGTTTTGTCGCCTCATGGTGGATCCGGACGACGTTTGGGGAGACAAATTTCAAAACTCGATATGGCCCGTCAAACTTCGGCGCTAATTTTGCCGCGAATCCTTCCGCCGCGTTGGACAGCACGTGGTGTTTTGCCAACACTCGGGTGCCCAGCGTAGGCCACCAATCCCTTCGGCGGAGATTATACTCCTTGGCCTGGTCCTGGGATGCCAGCTGTATGTTGCCTCGTACAGCGTCAAATACTCCTCTTAACTCCGTGGCTCGTGTCTCGGGGTTTGCCTCCTGCCGACCACTTCCAGGGGTGACTTGGTCGTATAAGACGTTGGGTAGCCTAGGCTCACGTCCTTGCACCAAGTAGGCTGGGCTAAACTTGGTCGTGTCTGAGATGCTTGTATTGATGGCCAGCATTATTTCTGGCAGGAGTTCATCCCACGTATTTTGATGACCATCCACATACTGCGCCAGCATAGTTTTTATTGTTCGGTTTGCCCTCTCGGTTGGGTTCTGCTGGGGGCTATAGGGGGCGGTGTGTTGAAGCTCCATTCCCAGCTGTTTGCAGCGCGGTGCCCCGAACCGGCACAATATCCTCTCCCGGAACGCATTCTCTAGGTGGGCCGTCGTGGCTTTGCGCAGTGGGGCGAGTTCCACCCACTTGGAGAAAAGGTCGAAGAAAACCAGTAGCATGGTATTGCCGTGCTTCGATCGAGGTAGGGGTCCTACGAAGTCCGCGCAGACCGTCGCAAATGGTTCCGCTACTTGTCTCGTTAACATTTTCCCAGCCGGCTTGAGTTGGCTTACCTTGAACATCTGGCACTTGGTACACAGCCGGACGTACTTGGTTACGTCCCGAAACAGGCCTGGCCAGTAGTACCTCTGCATCACTCGTCCGATGGTCTTCCGGATCCCAAGATGTCCAGCTGTAGGATTGTCGTGACATTCGCCTAGGACGCGGGGGCGTTGTTCGGTAGGTACGCAGAGTTTCCAGGGTACATAGTCTTCTTCTAGGGGGCGATGGCCAAGATGTCGATATACTTGTCCGTTCTCCAGCACATAATTTGGGTATTGGTCCGGGTGGTCCTTGATCCGCGAGGCCAATTTGTGGAGCCACGGACAGTTGGTGGCGTCGACCTGCAAAGTCTGCAGCACCTCATCCAGCGGTTGCCGAGATAACGCTTCGGCAACCACGTTCAGCTTCCCCCGTCGATAGTGGATGTCGAACTGGTACTGTTGTAGTTCTAGGATGGCCCAAACGATCACGAGGCACTCCTTTTCTGTCGCCGAGTAGTTCTCCTCGGGCTTGGACAGTCTCCGGCTCACGTACGCTATGACTCGTTCCGTTCCGTCTAATTCCTGCGTCAGTACCGCTCCTATACCGAAGTCGCTGGCGTCGGTCTGTAACACGAATTTTTCCTCAAAGTCGGGGCATGCCAGGACAGGTGCCTCCGTAAGTCGTCGCTTGAGTTCGTCGAATGCGGCTTGCTGCTGTTCTCCCCACTCCCAGCGATTATTTTTCCTAGGCAATAGTGACAACGGCTGCACTACCTCTGCGAAGTTGGCCACAAACCTCCGATACCACGACGCGATACCCAGACATCGTCGTAGTTCGCGGATATTGGTCGGTGGTGTCAACTTCCGGACGGCGGCGATCTTGTCTGGGTCGGTGTGGATGCCCTGCTCGCTGACGACGTGACCCAAATACGAGAGGCTGCGCTTAAAGAACTTGCACTTGGCCTTGTTCAGCCGCAAGTTCGCCTCCCGCAGCCGTCCAAAAACCTCCTGTAGTTTTCGCAGGTGGTCATCGAGGTCCGACCCAGTGATGATAATGTCATTCAGGTAGGCGAAGGCGTATGGTTCTAGGTCCGGTCCAATGACTCCATCAAGTGCCCGTTGGAAGGTGGCTGGAGCGGAGTGAAGGCCAAAGGGCATAACCTTCCAATGAAACAGCCCTCGTCCCGGTACCGTAAAAGCGGTATATTGACGGCTGTCGCGAGCCATTAGAATCTGCCAATATCCGCTCTTCAAATCCAGTGTGCTGATGTATTTGGCGTTTCGCAGCCGCTCCAGGATGTGTTGTATACGGGGTAACGGATAGGCGTCGGGGATGGAGCGTGCGTTCAGCTGCCGGTAGTCGATGCACATCCTGATGTCGCCCGTCTTCTTCCCTACCAGCACGATGGGGGCGCTATGGGGGGACTTCGAAGGCTCTATGCATCCGTTCTTCAGCAGTTCGTCCACTTGCTCGTAAATAACCTTCTGCATGGCGGGATTCTTCGGGTAGTAACGTTGCTTGATGGGTCTCTCGTCCCTCATGGTGATCACATGCTCCGCGACGTGAGAGACCCCCTTTAATCTATCAAACATCGCCAATTCTCGTTCCAGAAATGCTTGTACCCTGGGATCGGTCTCTTCGTCAGTGTCGCTTGGTTTTTCCTGGTCGTCTTCTGGCACCTGGGCTACTGTTACAGCTTGGGACTGCTCGAAGGTCACCTCACGACTGCAGACTTCGGGCGTCTCGCAAATGTTTGCCTCTTCCGTCTTTGGAGTGCAGGTTCTTGGGTTATGCTCCTGGGCTTCCGGCGTCCGGCAGGGCTTAGGAACAATTCCTTGGTCATCTGCAGCTCAGATGTCCCAAATGTTAGCGTCGCTTGCATCGCGCACAGGAAATCAATGCCCAGGATGAGCTCATCGAGGACAATCGGCATTATCAGCAGTGGTAGGTGGACGCGTTTTTCCCCGAGCTGGATTTCTGTGGCACATGCTTTGGTAACGGTCATGCGCGTACCATCCGCCAAACTTACCCCTACCTGGATTTCTATGAGTCCCTCCGCCGACAGCTGCTGGGCGACCTTTTCGCTGGCAAAGCTGCGAGTTGCTCCGGTGTCGATAGTAGCCAGGAAGGGTTTGCCTTCCACGCTGACCCTGGCTACTATCCTTGCGTTCTCGAGCCGGATGGCTCCGTTGGTTTCCGTTGCTCTCTGGTCGCCACTCCCCCCTGGCCCGGAATCTAGGAGGGAGGCACTTCGTTTCCCGACGGCCGTGTGCAGCACTCGATCGTCCGAACCCCTCGCCGTCCACACTGCCAGCAGTGTAGCATCTGCGGGTTCCGGCACGTTCGGGCGGGGTGTCCCGACTGTCCGCATCTTCGGCATGCGTTGTTGACGTCGATCGGGGTCTCGTTTGTCGGTACTGGAGGCGCTCCCTGCGCTCGAGGTGTGTCGTCTCGGAAGGGGTTGTGCGGTCTCGGAGCCGACGGGGTCTTTTCTGGGCTAGGCGCGGGGGGTCGATGGCCAGTCGTCGGCTTCCTTCGGCTCTGCTGTTGCGTCTCCCTCTCCCTGACCATTTCATAATGCGTGGCCAACTGTGTCAGTTGGCTCAGGCAGGTCACTTCGTGTCTTCGGATGTATAGTTGGTATTCTGGCAGTAGGTTTTCGTAGAGCCGGTCCAGCTCTCGCTCGCCAGAATACCCTGCCCGTTGCATCATGAGTCGCAGTTGCACCATGAAGCGTTTAAATGGTTCCCCCCTCACGCTGTAGGTGGTTCCGTATTTCGTCCTCCAACCGCTCGAAATATCTGGGGGGCAAGTAGAATTCCAGGAATTCTTTCCGGAACCGCGTCCAGGTCTCAGCGTGCATCCGGTTAACTCTGTACCAGCTCTCGGCCTCTCCGGTCAAAAGCTCCGAGATCAGCAGGGGTAGGCTGAATGCATCGATCTGATGGACCGCGGCTCGCTCCTCTACCCTTTCGATGAAGCTAAGTGGGTCGTTAGTCCCATCGAAGGTTAGGCCCCAGCGTTGCATCTTTTCGGCCAACATGCCGTGTGAGAACTCCGGTCGGGCTGGCCTATGAGGTGAAGGGCGGCGTAGGCGTGGTGGGGATCTGTTGGCTAGTCGGGTCGGGTCGGGTCCAGGTACGGCTCCATCGGTATTGGTCACCGTGATGATCGGTCTGGGTGCTGGAGAGGTGCTCATCTCTTGCGGAGTGGGGCTTGGCGACCGGGACCTTGACTTGGTGTCGGATGGTGGTGGATCCTGGTATCTGGCCGCCAACTCTTCGAAGCGGGCTATCAGCGTTTCTGGGTGTTCGCTTCGGTTTATGAAGCCTGCCACCCTGCTCCGTAGCTCGGTCACGGTTCCTTCTACGTCGAGCCCGAATTCGCTTGCCAGGGATACCAGCTCGTCCTTTTTGCGGTAGTAGATCCAGCTTACTGCTACCATGGTTGCCTTATGGTGGATGGTTCTATGGGGCTGAAATGAATTATTGTTATCCTTCGAGGAGGATCTTTGGATTTGTTATTATTATCCTTCGAGGAGGATTGTTGAATTATTGTTATCCTTCGAGGAGGATTGCAGGTTTGTTATTTATATCCTTAGAGGAGGATTGTTGATTATTATTATCCTTCGAGGAGGATCTTTGGATTTATTATTATTATCCTTCGAGGAGGATTTGCAGTTTTATTATTAATATCCTTCGAGGAGGATTGTTGGTATTTATTATTATAATTCGAGGAGTATCTTTGGATTTATTATTATTATCCTTCGAGGAGGATTATAGGTTTTTATTATTAATATCCTTTGAGAATATTTTTCCGCGGTTCTGTGTTGACTACTGTGGTGTCAGCTCGGAGGCTGGAGTATGACTGACTTTCTGGTGCTAGCAGCCGGCCTTATATACACAAGTGGCCGCTCTGCCAGCACCAGCAGCGGCGCTCTGTCGTCGTCGGCAGCGAAGATCCCGTCGGCAGCGCGGCGACGCAGCCTTCTGCCGCCGGCTGCCACGACGCTCTCAAATCCATGACGTTGCGGGGGAAGAAGGGGGTGACAAGGTTTTTGTTTTGGTGATAACGAAGAAACAACACAAAAAACAAACGCAAGGACATACAAAGGACAAAAACAGACGAAACCCTACACAATGGTGTTGATCCCGGACCGCCCCTTTCCGTACCACCGTTGTACAAGTGGTTCTTTAGGCCACAAAAAAGGGGAGGGGCTCCTTGTCAACAAAATCTTCCAGAGTCCCTGTTCGGGCGCCATCTGTAAGGACGTTTTCTAGGCCGAGGTCGGCGTCTCAATCGCGTCCAGGGTGTTTCTACAGATTATTTGTAACAAATGCTGGGACCCTGGAGTGAGCCGCACCGAGGTCGAACACCAATGCGCAAACAGAAAGGGGTGTGGGGGGGGGTACGGTCGCGCAGATCGACATCGTCGGAGTGGGCTAAGGGGAGGAGTAGGGAGTCCAGGGTGATCACCCGGAAGACCCTTCCACCCCTCTCCTCAGACCAATCCTTAGTACCGACCAGGCGTAGAACCTTCGACTTCGGGGACGCGAAGAGGATCGGGAGCAGGTATTCACCTGGCTCGGCTAAGGGTAAGACCCGGAAGCCTTACCAAGTGATCACCTAATCCCGTTCGACCCGCTTTCACTCACCGGCCGCGCTTTTGGGAACGCGTGTGATGGGCCCAGACAGGGATCTGGGGCGCACAGAGTAAGACTCGGACTGCGTCCCAGACTCCCCCTGCCTGAGCCCACCACAACCTGCAACGCACGGGTATTACCCAGTTGTCGCTACACACGGAACAAGCCAAGGAGCAGACGTCGCAGAATCTAGAGTAAAACTCGGAAGATTCGCTAGTCTGGCCCCTCATGCCTATCCCATGTGGGCCGTATGGTGAGGTGACCCGAAGCCAGAGGCTTCGACTACCCGCTGAAAAAGGGGAGAAAGTAATACAAGGAAACACTAACATGGATACATTTAAATCATTTTATTCTTTCACATTTAAGGGAGTCTGGGACAGGTATTGGTTCGCAACGCTACATTCTTGACCTGGCCAACTTACCCCGCTCTACCAAGCTCATTTTCGGGTGGGGGGTGTATACGAATAGGTGTGTATGCCTGTTGTGTGTGTTGTGTGTGTGTGCCGTGTGTGTGTGGTGTGTGTGAGCGCTGGTGTCAATGCCTTGAGTGTGTGGGGGGTGTGCGGGTGCCTGTGTGTGTGCTGGTCTCATTGCCGTGTGTGTGTCAACTTGTGTACGTATGCCTGTGTGAGTGCTGGGTGTCGATACCGTGTGTGCGTAGAGTGTGTGCGTATGCGCGTGTGTGTGCTGGTGTCAATGCCGTGTGTTTGTGCGTATGCCTGGGTGTGTGCTGGTGACAATACTAGGGGTGTGTGTGGTGGGTGTGTATGCCTGTATGTGTGCTGGTATCGATGCCGTATGTGTGAGTAGCGGGTGCGTATGCCTTAGTGTGCGCTGGGGTCGATTCCGTGTGTGTGTATGGTGTGTGCGTATGCCGTGTGTGTGTGCTAGGGGTCGATTCCGTGTGTGTGTATGCCGTGTGTGTGTGCTAGGGGTCGATTCCGTGTGTGTGTATGCCGTGTGTGTGTGCTGGGGTCGATGCCGTAAGTGTGTGTCGTGTGCGTATGCCTTAATGCGTGCTGGGGTCACTGCCGTATGTATATATGTTGTGTGCGTATGCTTGCGTGAATGCTGGGTGTCGATGCCGGGTATATGTTGTGCGCGTATGCCTTAGTGCGGGCTGGCTTGTTCCGTGTGTGTGTGTGGGGGTGTTCGTATGCCGTGTGTGTGTGCTGGGGTCGATGCCGTAGGTGTGGGTCGTGTGCGTATGCCTTAATGAGTGCTGGTGTCACTGCCGTGTGTATCGATATTGTGTGCGTATGCCTGCGTGAATGCTGGTGTCGATGCCGAGTATATATGTTGTGCGCGTATGCCTTAGTGCGGGCTGGGGTCGATTCCGTGGGTGTGTATGGTGTGTGCGTATGCCGTGTGTGTGTGCTGGGGTCGATGCCGTAGGTGTGTGTCGTATGCGTATGCCTTATTGCGTGCTGGTGTCACTTCCTTGTATATATGTGGTGTGCGTATGCCTGTGTGCGTGCTGGTGTCACTGCCGTGTGTTTATATGTGGTGTGCGTATGCCTGTGTGAACGCTTGGGGTCAAATCCTTGCTGCTCCTGTTGTGGTTGTTCGTCACTGCGTTTTTATATGTCCCGCTTCACTTTGCATCTCCCGAAAAACTGATCTGCCATCCAATTTTCGCCAAATCATTTTTCGGGTGGCCACCGTTGTGTCAAAAGCGTGAAGTTGCCGCTTTTTTTTAGGGTGCCCATGGCTTGTGCCAAAGCGTGGCGCTGCCATTCTCGGGTGACCATGGCTGTGTCGTGATCGCGACCCGTGTCTGGCAGCTTTTGGGGTTGTGCCAGCAAGAATGCTACCTCACAGTATATACATTTAAGTTACAGCACACACAATATATTACCGACAATTATAATTTAAATAGGTCAATTAACCCTCTAACTGGTAGACCATCTCCCTACGGTCGTTTTTTTTTTTTGTTTTTTTTTTTTTTTGTCCAAAATTTTGAAAAAAAGTATGAATGGGAATACCTCATAAATATAGTATTTTATCATTTGTAAAAATTTTGGTTGAGTTATTTTTATCATTTGCACTTGAAGTTGACATTTGATTGACACAAAGCATTGTAAACAAGCGTCAAAAGTAAACACGACAAAAAAAGTTTTGGAGTGCGAAAAAATAAAGTCAACGATTTTCAAAATGTCTAAATATTTGCAGAGGGTTTAAAAAATGCTCTTTAAACTTTTAAAAAAATTTAAAATTATGTGTTTTATAAGCAAAAACATAATGACCGTCTCAAGGCGGTCATGCCGGTTTAAGGCAACATAAGTATATGAAATTGCTCAACATAGCTGTACAATTTATACAGTGTACCCACATACCTAACGGTAAATTATTGGTGATTGCGAGCAATTCTACACTCATTTATTCTTTCGTTTTACTTTTTAATAAAAAAGTTTTTATGCATATTTGGCTACCGTACAGTAGACAAAAGTCAATCACATATTGTACGCTACTTGAAGTGGTTCTATATAAACTTTCAAGCGAATATTTATAACGCCTGAATTATTTATTAAAATGGATAGGAGTTTGAAAAGGTATAGATTGTCTGAAGTGACGGATGAACAGGTGCTCGAGTTGATGGATTCGGTTCTATCTGATGAAGAATTAGACTTCAGTAGCAGTGATGAAGAAGAAGAGCAGTCAATTGTGCCAGATATTTTTACCAGCTCCAGTAAAAGATACATTTCTAAATGCATAAGAGAAATGGAATCGGCTGAAACAAGTGCTGCTTTCTTGGAGAATATCAGCACAACATTAGATGTTTCTGCAGTAGAAGAAATTGCTGAAAGCTGCCCAGCTACGTCCAGGACAAAGGCACCGAAAAGGTTGCGATCACCTTTGCCAGAAACAGAACAAATTGGTCCTATAGTTGAAATTTCTTCTGGAGGCTTTGATAGACCAAGTAAGTTGTACTAACCTTTTATTGAGCTTGACTTATTTTACAGTTTTTTCCAGAATTGACGGATATAAAAAAAATGCAAGCGAGCTATCAAAAATATTGTGGCGCAAAAGCGCATTAGTACATCATGTTAATGAAATCGTATTTACAGGTGATTCAATGCTGCCAGAGTCAATAGCAAACATGAAATCACCCTTAGAAATGTTTACATATTTTTTCAATAATGAAATAGTTGAGATGATAGTAAAAGAAACATGCTTAGCTGCTCATGTAGAAGACGTAAATACGACTTTTTCCATAAGTGCCGATGAGCTTCGACAATATGTTGGCATACTTATGTACATGTCTGTTTACCGTTACCCAAACATAGAGAGCTATTGGGGAAAAATTCTTTCACGGCAATACAAAGAACCATGCCGATTAAAAAGTTCATGGCAATAAAAAAGTATTTGTGCTTTCACGACGAAACAAAAAGAATAAAAAAGGGCCAGCAAGGATATGATTCGTTATTTCGAATAAGGAACTTGGCTGAAAAATTTAACCATAGGTTTGATTCAGTACCCAAGATGCCGCGCTTGTGTGTAGACGAACAAATGTGCAGTACGAAGATAAAGCATCATTTGAGACAGTATATGCCAAATAAACCACACAAGTGGGGTATAAAATTATTTGTGCTTTGTGATACTTTTGGATACGCCTACAAATTTGAAATTTATATTGGAGCAGGAGACAACATCGTACTATCAAATACACCTGATCTTGGTAGCTGTGCCAATGTGGTAGTACGATTGACGCAAACAGTCCCAGATTTTCAAAATCACATTGTTTATTTCGACAATTTCTACACCACTCTTCCATTGTTAGTGTATTTACGAGCTAGGGGTATTTATAGCTTAGGCACAATCAGAGCCAATCGTATACCTAATTGCAAGTTACCATCTGATAATGAAACAAAAGATAAAGAAAGAGGATATTCAGTGGAATTCTCGGGTTCTCTATTTGGTGTCTGCATAAATAATGTTCTTTGGAAAGACAACAAATGCGTTCGATTGGCATCGACTTATGTTGGCATCGAACCTTTTCGAAAGGAAGTGGACACACTGCCCCATGCTAAGGCTAAAAGATACGACAGAAAGAATAAGAAGTACCTTGAGATCGACTGCCCGCAGATCATTCGGGATTATAACAACCATATGGGTGGCGTTGATCTAATAGACGGATTGATGGGGAGGTACCATATTCGGGTCAAGACACGAAATCCCATGATGCGCATCTTTTATCATTTGATCGACTTAGCTGCAACGAATGCCTATTTATTGTATCGTAGAATAAACAATGATAACGAAAACCAAGATTTGCTTCAACTACCACATTTTCGAGAACATATTGCAGCAGGTTTAGTTGCGTACAATACAAGACGAACACCTGGCCGTCAAAGAAGCAATACACCGCAACAACAACCCATATGTATTGTTGGAAAAAATGCCAAGCATCCTGTTGCTGATGTTCGTTTTGATGGGATTAACCATTTTTCTGTTTGGCTAGATAGAAAAGGTGGAAAAAAAAGGTGCAAACATTGCAAGTCCTCTGACACACAATGTTTTTGCCAGAAATGCGAATAATGCTGTACTCAATCAAAAAATTGTTTTTTAGATTATCATAAACCATATATGTAAAAAAACAACCGTTTTATCAATAAAAACTTGAACGTATTATTATTATAATGAAATTTAGATCACAATATGTTATAATTTAACTAAATAAAAAGTTTAGAATAAAAAATATAAAAAAATTTTTAACGTATACAAATATTTATGTTGACTCTAACCGGCATGACCGTCTTAAGGCGGTCATTTTTATTTTTTACCTGTGCGCAACCTGACGCAACCAATCACAAATCTGACTTCAAATTTGAGTTTAGGTGGACCAAATCACCCTAAAAAATAAATATGGATGTTTTTGCTTCACTATTAGAGTTTTGCCAGTTAGAGGGTTAAATACTACACCCTACGTATTATTGTCTTAAGTACAAAAACTGCTGATCACAGCGAAAACGACACACATAACGAGTTCCCAAAACAGCGGTCAGTCAACGCGGAAATTGCCAATATGCAATTCTGCATTGGCAAGCAATTGCTGCGTTCACAATAACCCAATTTACATTGACATTACACTTATGCAAACTAAGCTAGTTTTTCCTATAAATATTGTTACTTTCATGAATAAAGAATAAGTTCTTTACTTTGTACCAACAAACCAAGTATTTTACTCATCATCAAGGAATTCCCCCTCCGTAGTCCACCTAGTTACAAGTGCTAGTTGCGACGCCTTTTTAGCAGTCAGTTTATGTACTGAATGCTTACAAAACAAATATACACAAACATTTTGGTGACCCCGACGAAGGACTCCACACAAGGATTCTTCAACTACAACAACACAAAAAAGAAAAAACACTCTATTATTCCTTGACCAAGGTACGGTTGCGAATCGAAGCGTAAGCCAGCTCACCAAGGAGCAAATAAAACACTTCCAACGGGTCAGGAATAGACAAGAAATACAATACAAACAGTTCTGAGATCAGAGAGAACAAAAAATTGATTATATACAAACTCAATAAGTGTCAAACAAAAGACAAAATGAGCATTGAAAAATCAAAGAATCTGGAAGAGGTCCTAGACGATCAGGAAGAAATAAGCCAGGAGATATCAAGGCTTATAAAGAACACAAAAAAGGACCCAGCAGAGCGGAAGGCAAAACCTGGCTACTACCAAGCCAAGGCCAAAATCCTTGAGGAAAAGTGGACTATTTTCAAGAGCAACATTGTCTTGATCAAAAACTCTAAGTTAGAGGAGCCTCACCCATACCACAAGTTCTCCGAAGAGGTTCACGATTTGGTTCAAAAAACCAGAACTTACTTCAAAGAACAAGATGATAGAGAGATCTCAGTTTGAGTGTGATTGACGTGTTTTACTTAAGCTCCGAACAACTTATTAATTTTGCGCCTTTTAAAAGGCTTTTTATTAATTTTTTGCAGTCTACTGTTCGTAAAACATAGGCTTACCTAAGCTGTGCAAAGTGCTTCTTGTTGTGCGTCGTTTAATTTGCTTATTATTATATTTTAACAATTGCGGCGTCAGTTCTGTGTGGTTGTTAGTGTCTGTTTTTGTTATTCTGCAATTCTGCCGCTTATTGTGCACTCATTTGTTTGTGTGTTTGTTCGCTGCGTTTACTCTTGTTTGAGTGTTTATTCGCTGCGTCTTGTACATTTAAGCAGTCTGACGATTCTGCACGGCCTCAATTTGTTCATTGCTGGTTGTGTGAGAATTTTATGCATGCTAAATGTGCAGGTCTTACTGGGCGTGAGTGTGACAAGATCACTGCTGTAGCCAACCCCGGCTGTGGTGGTGTGCGTTGGTCATGCCCTATGTGCATTGATAAGCAAATTTATTTCTCTAGAATGTATAAGTCTGTGAGAAATCAGTTTTCAAAACTAAAAAAGACGGCAAGCATGCTAGTGACTGACATTGATTCGAGTTTGGAATTTCTCAATAATTTTAAATTTGAGTCATTGTCTACTCGCCGGTTGGAGTCTGAATTGTTGAATGTTCCGTTAATGTTTGCCCCTTCACCATCGTTGCTTTCACCCGTGCCTAGTAACGTAGAATTGTCGCCAGTTCTATCATTATCTCCAACTCCAAGCAATTGTCCGAATATATCTCCTGCAGTATCCCCTGCTATTTGTAGTATGGTTCCCGTCTTGGATCCTACCGAAATAAACGCGGTAAATAATGATCTATCTGTCCCCATACCTCAGCCACCTCCTATTTTAACAGTAGTGGCTCCTCGC
>JAEIGR010000326.1:0-11050 GCA_018904305.1 Scaptomyza montana | reverse complement strand
CTTAAAGATTTTCCTATGCAGATGGGGATGCCACAAGCTGTCTTCGTTGCAAATTTGGTGACTAGCTCAAAGTTTGTAAAAGGTGGAGAAAGGGGGGCTGGGGGCAGTATGGGTAGTTGTGGCATCAAAATTTTTGATGCAGATCTTTGTGAAATGTCAATTGCTATCTTCATACCAAATTTGTTGACTCTAGCTCAAGGTTTGTAAAAAGTGGGGATATGGGGGCTGGGGGTGGTATGGGTGGACGTGGCATCCAAATTTTTGATGCAGATGTTTGTGGAATGTCAATTGCTATCTTCATACCAAATTTGGTGACTCTAGCTCGAAATTTGTAATAAGTGGGGAAAGGGGGCTGGGGGCGGTTAGAGTGGGCGTGGCATCCAAATTTTTGATGCAGATCTTTGTAAAATGTCAATTGCTATCTTCATACCAAATTTTGTGACTCTAGCTCGAAAATTGTAAAAAGTGGGGAAAGGGGGGCGAAATGGAGGGCGTGGCTCCAAAACTTTGATGCAAATTTTTGGGGGTCGTTGCCAGCTATCTTCCTACCAAATTTGGTGGTTCTTGCTCCACTTCTCTCGAAGATACACGCATTCCTGTTTTTGACGAAGCGTTGGGGTGGATGGGGGTGGCTAGGGCAGTATTGGTGGGCGTGGCATCCAAACTTTTGATGCAGTTTTTAGGGGTCATCATCACCTATCTTGGCACCAAATTTGGTGGCTCTAGCTCAAAAATGTGGGAGATATAGCCATTTCTGATTTCAAAATGTGGGGGCTGGGGGCGGAATGGGTGGGCGTGGCTCCAACGTGAAATTTTCGCAGCACTGCTTTGTTGCACGTGTTCATTTTCTATTCCCTTTAAGTTAGCGGCGCGTATCCGTTTTTTGTTTGTCATTCTCTCACTTTAATCGAGACTGTTCTGGATTAAACGTCTGGTTTTGGAGCAGAGTGCATTTAATTGACTTCGGTAAATAAAATAAAGTTTATTATTAAAAATTAAAAAAAAAAGTTTAAAATTAGAACACATTGGTGAATGTGGTGTATTAAGTTTTATTTGTTTTAAAAAAATTGATAAGTTTTTAGAGAAGCAGTTCGCTGAGCGCAAGTGCACGTGTTTTTTTACATTGAAAAGTATTCATAAGCAAATGTATAGCAAGCGCCATTTTAAGAGATTAGTTAAAAAAGAAAAAGAAAAGTGAGGAAAAGTATATCGTGCAGAGCTTGTAAGAGAAGATGGTAAAATTACCATCAGACCAAGTTGAGCTGCTTCAACATCTTGTTGGCCTATTGCATCTTGTAGATGTATACAGCTATCTGCTCTGAGTTTCGCTTGATTGTAGCGAATATAATTTAACCTTTCTGTTTCAATTTTAGCATACATATCAACCAAAAATTGACTATAAAGGGAACGACAATAAATTAAATGATTTATCTCGGATTGACGAATCATTATTTTATAGCTGTAAAAGCTTAACGCAGATATCATTTTTTTGGATCCTCCCTTTTTAATAATGGATTCCATTGTGGTATATCCACTGAATAGCCATCTTCGCCATAAGGAAATAGCAAAGGGTTCTGTAAGGCATCGTATGATCGATGCACCTCACTTATACGATGTAATTTATAATTATGGCTTTCAATAATAATATCGCGCTTTTCAAATTGCTGACCAACAATAACTATAGCTACTTCGCTTAATAGAGGTGCATTGTAAAGCCCTTTGTGTGCACCAGCGGGTGTTCGATCAGCATGTATAACCAATTTATAATCTTTAGTACTTGTTGGTATTTTATTGAGAGCCATTTTTAGATCTTTAACATAACAATTATGCTGATGAAACATACATTGAAGATCCTTTACTACGCTACAATCAACATTTGAAATATTTTTGCAACGTAGTTGAGCTTCCTTTTCATCATCACCAACAAAATAAATTTGAAGAAACTGCATTTCTTCATTTGGCAAAGGTTGGACACTACCAATTTAATGATACACTTGTCCTTGGACTTTAAAGGTTGACCAACTTTCATTTATAATTTTTGTACTTCCAAAAGAAGTCATTTGAAAGCAGCTGTTATACTTTCTTACACGATCAAAGAAATGATCATGCTTGGGATGTTCACAAATTATTAAGCTTTTAAGTGGATCAGGCAAACTTTCATTATGGGAAAGCTTAACTTTTTTTGCTTTGTAACAGATACCCAGGGGCTCATTTTTCCATTTTAAAGCATTACAATGTTTGCATATCAAATTCATACTACCAAGTTGAGTAATTTTATCTGACTTGTAAGCTACAGTCGTGTCTGGATATAGTGAACTAATTTTTGCAAGGCCTGATCACTATTCCGAGGTTGTTCACTATTTCGAGACTCACATTTTTTGCTCAAAATACACATTTGTGTATAGAAATGATGATTTAAAAGCAATTAAATAAATTTGTAAACAAATTTAAGAAAATATGTATATTTATTGAAAAAAATCGCGGATTAATGTTTGCTTTTTGCGTCAAAAATTAATTTTTGGACAGCTTTTTTCACGTAGACTGCGCATTTTTAAAATCGCAGAAAAGTCAGTAGTATTGGCCTCAGCCCAAGCGATAGCCTTGTCAAAACTGTCTTTAACTTCGGAAGCTTTAATAGTATTTCCGATCAGCAATTCGCCTTGGTCTTCATCATCCGAATCTTAAAAAATACACCACAATGAAGTACACAGTGAGCGGTTGCAGCCACAGACACAAAAATGTGTAAAAAATTTTTAATTGAATTAGGACATGGAATGTTTTATTTAGGTAACGGTTGCTATAGTTAAAATAAATAACAATATCTATGACTTCTATGAGATAAATCATGAAATACAGTACGACCTCGGTTAACGTAACCCTCGTTACACGCAACTCCTCGATTATTGCAACACCCGAATTCTTAACATTGCTGACTCTGTGAACGCAACTTTAAAAAAAAACAAGTGGAAACGTTGCAGTCGGACGCAACCGACTGCGGCATACTCGATACCAGTATTAAAACCGGTAAAAAGAGGCCTGATTGCAAAGGGTACGGATGCGGCAGGGGTGTACGCTGCCTTAAAGATTCTCCGATGCAGATGGGGATGCCACCAGCTATGTTCCTTCCAAATTTGGTGACTCTAGCTCAAAGTTTGTAAAATGTAGGGAAAGGGAGGGGGCTGGGGGCGGTAGGGGTAGTTGTGGCATCAACATTTTTGTTGCAGATCTTTGTGAAATGTCAATTGCTATTTTCATACCAAATTTGGTGACTGTAGCTCGAAATTTGTAATAAGTTGGGAAAGGGGGGCTGGGGGCGGTATGGATGGGCGAGGCATCCAAATTTTTGATGCAGATCTATGTGGAATGTCAATTGCTATCTACATACCAAATTTGGTGACTCTAGCTCGAAGTTTGTAAAAAGTGGGGCAAGGGGGCTGGGGGCGGTATGGGTGGGCGTGGCATCAAAATTTTTGATGCAGATCTTTGTGAAATATCAATTGCTATCTTCATAAAAAATTTGGTGACTCTAGCTCGAAATTTGTAAAAAGTGGGGAAAGGGGGACTGGAGCGGTATGGGTGGGCGTGGCATCCAAATTTGTGATGCAGATCTTTGTGGAATGTCAATTCCTATCTTCATACCAAATTTGGTGACTCTAGCTCGAAAATTGTAAAAAGTGGGGAAAGGGGGGCGAAATGGAGGGCGTGGCTCCAAAACTTTGATGCAAATTTTTGGGGGTCGTTGCCAGCTATCTTCCTAACAAATTTGGTGGCTCTAGCTCCACAACTCTGGAAGATACACGCATTCCCGTTTTTGACGAAGCGTTGGGGTGGATGGGGGCGGCTAGGGCAGTATCGGTGGGCGTGGCATCCAAACTTTTGGTGCAGTTTTTAGGGAGTCATCATCACTTATCTTGGCACCAAATTTGGTGGCTATAGCTCAAAAACTGTGGGAGATATAGCCATTTCTGATTTCAAAATGCGGGGGGGCTGGGGGCGTAATGGGTGGGCGTGGCTCCAAAACTTTGATGCAGTTTTTGGGGGTCGTTAACAGCTATCTTCCCACCAAATTTGGAGGCTCTAGCTTCACAACTCTGGAAGATACACGCATTCCCGTTTTTGACGAAGCGTTGGGGTGGATGGGGGCGGCTAGGGCAGTATCGGTGGGCGTGGCATCCAAACTTTTGGTGCAGTTTTTAGGGGGTCATCATCACTTATCTTGGCACCAAATTTGGTGGATATAGCTCAAAAACTGTGGGAGATATAGTCTTTTTGACTTTAAAATGCGGGTGGGCTGGGGTGGAATGGGGGGGGTGGCTCCAAAATTATTGATGCAGTTTTTTTGGGGGTTGCTAATAGCTATCTTCTTACCAAATTTGGTACTTCTAGCTGTAAGGATGTGCGAAATATGTGGATTTATCGGTGGTGGGTTATCGAATTTATCGATTTGCCAGCCCCCCAGTTATCGTAGAACCCCCATCTTGACACTTTAATTTACTATCCCATAGATAAAAAGAATTGGAAAGTTTCAAGTCTCTAGCTTGAAGGGTGTGGAAAAAACTTGCACACATACGGACGGACAGACGGACAGACGGACAGACACCATGACGGACATTGCACAAAACCAATATACTCTTTACCTTCGGTATCGAGTATAATTACCTCATTTAACGCAACTTCCTAAGGAAATCGTATGTTTAAGTTTGTTTTTACCACTTTTCTTTCGTTCTCTTTTTGTTTTTTTTTACATGCTTGCGAAAATGATAATATGGAGAAATCATTGTACGCGTGGTTTCTAAAACAAAGAGAGCGTAATTTGCCTATTTCTAAAAAAATTGTAAAAAGAACAGACCCCAGTTTCTAAATTTTTTAAAAAATGAATAGAACAATATGAAATTCTTGCTTTAAAAACAGTCTTATTCGATTTATTTTAATTTAAAAGTAAGCGAAGGCATCTTTTTATTAAAAAAGGCCTCTTGGCCACCAGAAAATTTCACCTCAGTTTTCACAACCACCTCAGTTTTCGCAACTGGCCAAATTTTAATAGGTTGCGTTAACCGAGGTCGTACTGTATGTACTATTAAAAAACAAAATGAGATTTGTATCCATGTCCCACTGTCACACGCTTTAGACATTTTTTTTTAACTCCGTTACTTTTTAATTCAGTGGTTTCTGCGAATTTCCCGTGGTGTCGCAGTCTAGCAAAGCAAAGAGTGTATAGTAGTGTAAGTGTGAGCATTATTTCTTTCTTTTTCTGCTGAATGAAAAAATTTTGTTCACTATTTCGAGTTTTTCGGTTTGTTCACTATTTAGAGTACTCCATGTAAATTTTTGGGTGTTCACTATTTCGAGGTGTTCACTATTTAGGGTGTTCACTATATCCAGACACGACTGTATTTGAAAATCATAGTTTAGGCCAGACATGGCTTTAACACTCCATGCACGCAAACGCCACCCTTGACGTGCATCAGGATTATTAGCCTGATGTCTTCTCACTGCAACACTATGAGCTTCAGGATTATTAGCCTGATGTGTTCTCACTACAACTCTAATAACATCAGAATTATTAACACGATATCTTTTTGATGCTTCTATGCGCTTACCCCTATTAATATCACTATTTTTTTCACATGAACGTTTTTTTTTTACCTTTTTTTCTGTTTTTCCGGTGAATCGACTACGTCTTTTAACAGGAATATTAACATTTTCAGTTATACATTCACTTGACGTTTCAGATTCTTGAGTTAATACTTCCTCTAAAGAAATATAAACATCAAAATGTCCATTCATTAATTCGGCGGTAAAACGCAACTTTTTTACAGGATGCATATCATTTCCTAATGATAGATATAAGTTTCCATTTAGAAAAACTTGAAAATTTACAGCATAAATTTCTGCTGCTGCTTGAAGCTCACATGCAGTACCATAAGTATATGAATTTGACATAGTGCACTCATATTGTTCAGAAGAGCTATAACACTCTCCATTTAAGTTTATGCTGAAGCAAGCAAAAGTTTGCCAGTTGGTTACAACATGTTCAACAATATTTTGGCGTATGGTGCCATGGAAGCCTTGCCTACCATATAAAAGGTAGGAAATAGATCTAAAAAGGCAGGCTCCATCACCAATTATGGCAACAACTGAATGCGGCAACAAAACACCACTTATATCTAAAGTTTCAATAGACATCTTTTAATTTGGCTGTGAGACAATTGACTTCACTGTAAAACGATTGTTACAACGTTACAGTGTCTATAGGTAAGTATAAAATTCAATAAAATTGAATATGCCAACTTATATTATTTTAATAGAATATTCAGACTGCTTAGTTTTATTTGATTTTTAAATGCACTTAAGCAGCGTCTATATAACTATTATATAATATGCAAATTAGAAGACAACTATATATAATGTTGCTTCAATTATTAAGTCTAAAATCGACTTATTAATTTTGTTAAAAAAAAAAACAACAAAACAAATTAACAACTTAATTTAAAGTAAGTATTATAAATAAATAAATACTTCAAAATAAGTCAAGAATTGACTTCACTGAACAACGTTACAGCGTCTATACAAAGTATAGAGTTCAATAAAATTGAATATGCCAACTTATATTATTTTAAAGAATATTCAGACTGCTTAGTTTTATTTGATTTTTAAATGCACTTAAGCAGCGTCTATATAACTATTATATAATATGCAAAATAGAAGACAACTATATATAATGTTGCTTCAATTATTAAGTCTAAAATCGACTTATTTTTCTTGTGTTTAAAAAACCACAAAAGAAATTAAAATACGTTGATCGTTAATGTTTTAAATTAAATTTTTATAACTTATCATTAAAATACGTATTTTATATGAATTGTATATAAATAATACGAAAATCAGAAAAATAAATAACTCACTGATCCAAAAAGTAACTTTCGATGTTATCCTTTAATACAAACTATATTTAAAAATGAACTGAAACGAAACGTTACAATCTATCTTCAAAATAAATATAAACTTAAATGCATAAACAATTCCCTTACCATTGTATGTAAAAACATAAAGTGGGAAAGAGTATTACAGTTATTCCTCTACACAACACACACCGAGATCTTACATCAGCGACCGGCAAAGTTAGCGTTTCCTATAGCTGGCTATAGGGCAGCAATTTTTTCGTTTTACACTGTACGCTATAAAAATACTAATACAAGCGCACGCTGTTCGGCTTTCGGCAGTTGTGTTGCTCCCACTTCGGCAAAGCAAATCAAGTCAGTTGCTATTCAGCATTCACTAAGGCAAGACCTCGCTGCGCAATTTTTCTAAATGCCAAATATTAAACACTGCAAAAAAAACTAGAATGAATTTTTTTTCAATGAAAATATGGATGGCGAGTCGCAATGTTTAATTTGCCACCAAATTTTAGATTGTAGCAATATATATTTTTTAAAAAGGCATTTTCAAAACAAGCACAGCAATTATGAATTGCTTGAAAAAAATGATTTGATTTGCCAACATATTCATTTTTCTCAGTGCACTGTTTTCTTCGTGCGCGAACACAGTTTTCAATACAAGCAAAGAGCAATAAAAGTATAGATGTGTGAGTTTGCCGGTCGCTGTCTTACATACAACGCTTGTACTTAAGAGCTAGGTGTAGGTGGTACAAATTAGGCAATGTCATTCCCTTAAATGCAAACTCTTAGTTATGCTTAACTTAGCTTAGAGAGTGCGGAGGAGGAAGGGATATTAGGATTTATGGACATGCAGAGCGTGCAAAGAGCATTTAAAAACAAACAGCTGATAGAGAAATGACGAAATAACGGAGTCGCGAATTTTTTTCGCAAAGTGTGCGAAGTGCGAGACAAAGATTAGTTGTACCGCACTTTGCATTGCATTCGCTTGCTGCCGTTTATGATGCTTTTGCTCCTGCTGTTGCTGCGGCTGCTTAGTAAAAGGGTGGTATAGACTTAATTGACTTATTAATTAATAAATGCAATATATAAAAATGTATTATTCATAATACATATTACCTTTCTTATTGGCATTAAATAATTGATAAAAACAATCTGTATAAAAATAAAATTATTTTGTTAATTAAATACCGAAAACAATTTGTTAGCAATGGCTATTTATGAAATTTTAAAACATAGGGTATTAAAATTTTGTGCTTTGTATTTCGAAGCAACTTGCAAGTGTTTAGCTTGTATTTTCTTTGCATTTGCCTATTCTCGATGTGTACACAGAACGCTATTGCTTGGCGAATGACCATTTGATCTACAGACCAGAGGGTATATTGCTTTTGTGCAAATGTATGTAACAGGTAGATGGAAGTATTTCTGACCCAATTATATGTATGTATATATTATATGCATATGCGGGAAGTTCAGTCAATTAATTTTGTAAGATTTTATTTGCAATGCATGCTACTGCTGCTGATGTAGATTACAGTTTCTTAAGTTTATATTTTTTAGTGTGTTTGTTTTTGCACGGTATATATTTGGTGAACATTTTTTTGCTTTCTTTTAGCTTGCTTCAGAAGTCAACAATGTATGCATGCATTTACAATGTATGCGCGCTCTGCAAGTCTAACAAAGAGCGTAGTAACGTTACCTTCTTCGCACGCACTGAATTAACGCAAAACATATCTAAGAGGCTGCAGCTAAGTGAATTGCATATTGCCTTCTAGCTTTAATTTAGTGTGTGCGGAGGAGTTAGGGTTATTAAACTTTATGATTGACATGCAAAGCGCGCACATAAAATAGAGAGTGAACGTAAATGAGCAACATCAAAGGAACATGATCGGAGCGAGATTTGTAATTATGTACCTGATTATCTTAAGAGCAACACGCGCACTTATGTCAACGCCCTATGCTTGTTCGCAATTGCATATCAATAACATATTAATAATGTTAGTTAGTTTTGTCTAAGTTATATAAGCAGCAAGTAGGCAAATCCACCCCCATAAAATATTCTGGTGTGGGTAATTTTTCTAGACGCACCAAGTTTTGTTTTGTTGTTTTTTTTTTTAAATCAATCACACCAACAAAAAAGTAGCAGTGTGCCCAACAACAACAACAACAACAACAAACGCTTCTTGCAAAAGTAGAAACCTTTTTGACACTTTGCTTGCGGGACTCAAAGGCGTCATTGCCCATTGTTTTGTTTTTTTGTATTCTCGCTCGTCAAGCTCTCAGCTTTTCCGGGACAATCAGGCGACAGTAGTGGAAGGGTAATGTGGAATGGGTAATTGTCGTGATCAATTCGCGATCTTAAGAGCAACACGCGCACTTTGTGAACGCCCTATGCTTGTTCGAAATTGCATATCAATAACATATTAATAATGTTAGTTAGTTTTGTCTAAGTTATATAAGGCAGCAAGTAGGCAAATCCACCCCCATAAAATATTCTGGTGTGGGTAATTTTTTAGACGCACCAAGTTTTGTTTGTTGTTTGTTGTTTTTCAGCAGTTTAATATAAAATGTGTTTAAAGTACTTTAATCATAAAATTTCAAAGTTCATACATATTTCAAATAAATGTCTCAAAACTGTAAGGACTTAGTTGCATAGAAACTCAGACCTACATACAGACATGGCTTTATTGACCCAGCTTGCGAGTGCTTTCTTCAATGCGTAATAATTTTTATCTATCTAATATTATCGAACTATTTACAATGTCTCAGATTGGTTTGAGGTATTCACATCTTGTTTTTTCTGTAGCCAATTGAAAACAATTTATTTATTTATTTGTCTATTTATTTATCTCATGTACGATTCTTAGTGCTACAGTATCGCTACTATAAATTAATGCACTAATCACTATATGCAACATTCTTGAAATCAAACTTAGGCTATACATTTAATTCTTAAGGAATAATTTTAACATGATTTATTACTATTATTATTTCTATTAAATTAATTATATACGATTATTACATTTAAGTTTTTAAGTTTTTAATTACCAAATGTGCTTAACTTATTATTAAATTGATGTGCGCTGGAGATGGACTTTTTTAAATCTGACGGCAGGTTATTCCATAGCCGAACAGCGTAGATGTAAAATTGCCTATCGGAGCATGCTGAGCTTGGTTCTCATATAAGTAAGGTTAAGGACTCGGGGTGATGTGGCGAATTTAAGTTGATCAAACAAGTACTCAGGCTTTTTTCGTGTAGAATTACTTTATGTAGAGAAGAGGAGGACTCGAAATTTATTAAAGACAACAGGTCTAGGCCAAATAGTTGCTTAGCAAAGCTAGTTATATGGTCGCCCCTTCCAGACCAAACACATATCGAGCTATACTATTAAATGCAACTTCTGTAGTTTGTTGTAGCTGCTTGCATCACACTTTGCAAAAATCTCTATTCCATAAAAATAGTACTGGTATAGCTAGCGCCTTCTGCTTATCATCGACCCTGATCTCTATGAGTTGAAAATGGTTGGGTTAAGGACAGTTGTCTAAGAACACCGTAGCATTTACCCACAACTTTTATTTATATGGTCATCCATGATAGTGTCCTGTCAAATGTTATTCCTAGGTTTTCGGCTTTATCTACATAATCCTTATTTCACATTGTGACTACTAAGCTTAATAAAACTGTCCATATTCAGGTATTTTTTGTATATCACTATACACTAAGACTTTGACGGGTTGATACACAGACTATTACGAGACGCCCATTTACTGACACATAACAAATCATCGTTACAGATACGGATAATATTCATTGATTAGACTTACAGGACGACTGACATACATTTGGACATCATCAGCATATAAGTGAACATTACAGTTTGACAATACACTAGGCAGGTCATTTATATATATCAGAAGAGGAGAGGTCCCAAAATAGATCCTGTGGGACACCACGAGAGACTGATAAAAGATCAGAGATTTTGTTATGGGCAACAACGGCTTGTCTGCGATTACATAAATAAGTGGACAATAATTTGGTTATGGTTTGACTAAAATTATACATCCTTCTTAGTCTCGTCATTAATATATCGTGGTTAAACCGTGTCGAATGCTTTACTAAAGTCAAGGAGTGTCAAGGGGAAAGTAACTTCACT
>JAEIGR010000316.1:0-14148 GCA_018904305.1 Scaptomyza montana | reverse complement strand
AAAACGAAAAGAATCATTAAATTTTCAGTTTTTTGACCATAACTCGAGAACAAGTGAGATAGCGCCTTGAAAAACCAGCGAATCATTAAATTTTGGTTTTGACTATGTCCGATAGGAAACAAGTAGATACTCAAACGAAAAAATCATTGAATTTTAGCGGACTATGATCTTCGATAGCCGTTGATAGGGCCTAAAAACGAAAAGAATCATTTAATTTTTAGTTTTTTGACCATAACTCGAGAAATAAGCGAGATAGTGCCTTAAACGAAAAGAATCATTAACTTTTAGTTTTGACTATATCTCCGAGAAATAAGCGAGATAGCGCCTTAAACGAAAAGAATCTTAGTTAAATTTTAGTTTTTGAGTATATCTTGAGAAATAAGCGAGATAGGACCTCAAAACGAAAAATCATTAAATTTTTAGTTTTTTGACCATAACTCGAGAAATAAGGGAGATAGCGCCTTAAACGAAAAGACAGAATCATTAAATTTTTGTTTTTGACCATACTGAGAAATAACCGAGAGATAGCGCCTTAAATGGGAAAAGAATCATTACTTTAGCTTGGACTATATCTCGAGAAATAAGCGAGGTAGCAAACTCAAAAACGAGATACAAATCATTAAATTGTTGGGGTCTTTGACTATATCCGAGAAATAATCGAGATATAGCTTAAAACGATAAAAATCATTAAATTTTTAGTTTTGGGACCATAACTCGAGAAAATAAGCGAGATAGCGGCTTAAAACGAAAAGAATCATTAAACTTTTAGCTATATATCCGAGAAATAAGAATAGACCTGAAAACGAAAAAAATCATTAAATCTTAGTTTTGGAATCATAACTCGAGAAATACGCGAGATAGCGCCTTAAAACGAATAGAATCATTAAATTTTTAGCTCTGACTTCATCCCTATAGATAGCGCCTTAAAACGAAAAGAACCTGGGCTAACTTTTAGTATTTGACCATAACTCGAGAAATAAGCGAGACAGGACCTAAAAACGAATAGAATCATTATTAAATTTTTAGTTTTTTGACCATAACTCGAGAAATAAGCGAGATAGCGCCTAAAAACGAAAAGAATCATTAAATTTTAGTTTTTTGACTATAACTCGAGAAATAAGCGCAGATAGCGCTTAAAAAACGAAAAAAATCATTACAATTTTTTAGTTTTTTGACTATATCTCGAGAAATAAGCGAGATAGCGCCTTAAAACGAAAAGAATCATTAAATTTTTAGTATTTTGACTATAACTCGAGAAATAAGCGAGATAGCGCCTAAAAACGAAAAGAATCATTAAATTTTTAGTTTTTTGACCATAACTCGAGAAATAAGCGAGATAGCGCCTTAAAACGAAAAGAATCATTAAATTTTTAGTTTTTGACTATATCTCGAGGAAATAAGCGAGATAGCGCCTTAAAACGAAAAGAATCATTCAATTTTTAGTTTTTGACCATATCTCGAGAAATAACAGCGAGATAGCGCCTTAAACGAAAAGAATCATTAAATTTTTAGTTTTGACCATAACTCGTAAATAAGCGAGATAGCGCCTAAAAACGATAAAAATCATTAAATTTTTAGTTTTTTGACCATAACTCGAAAAATAAGCGAGATAGCGCCTAAAAACGAAAAAAATCATTAAATTTTTAGTTTTTGACTATATCTCAAGAAATAAGCAGAGATAGCGCCTTAAAACGATAAAAATCATTAAATTTTTTAGTTTTTGACTATATCTCGAGAAATAAGCGAGATAGCGCCTAAAACGATAAAAAATCATTAAATTTTTAGTTTTTGACTATATCTCGAGAAATAAGCGAGATAGCGCCTAAAAACGAAAAAAAAATCATTAAATTTTTAGTTTTTTGACTATATCTCGAGAAATAAGCGAGATAGCACCTTAAAACGATAAGAATTATTAATTTTTTAGCTTTTTGACTATATCTCGAGAAATAAGCGAGATAGCGCCTAAAACGATTAAAAATCATTAAATTTTTAGTTTTTTGACCATATCTCGAGAAATAAGCGAGATAGCGCCTTAAAACGAAAAGAATCATTAAATTTTTAGTTTTTTGACCATAACTCGAGAAATAAGCGAGATAGCGCCTAAAAACGAAAAAAATCATTAAATTTTTAGTTTTTTGACTATATCTCGAGAAATAAGCGAGATAGCGCCTAAAAACGAAAAAAATCATTAAATTTTTAGTTTTTTGACTATATCTCGAGAAATAAGCGAGATAGCGCCTAAAAACGAAAAGAATCATTAAATTTTTAGTTTTTTGACTATATCTCGAGAAATAAGCGAGATAGCGCCTAAAAACGAAAAGAATCATTAATTTTTTGACTATATCTCGTGAAATAAGCGAGATAGCGCCTTAAAACGAAAAGAATCATTAAATTTTTAGTTTTTTGACTATATCTCGGGAAATAAGCGAGATAGCGCCTAAAAACGATAAAAATCATTAAATTTTTAGTTTTTTGACTATATCTCGAGAAATAAGCGAGATAGCGCCTAAAAACGAAAAGAATCATTAATTTTTTGACTATATCTCGTGAAATAAGCGAGATAGCGCCTTAAAACGAAAAATATCATTAAATTTTTAGTTTTTTGACTATATCTCGTGAAATAAGCGAGATAGCGCCTAAAAAACGATAAAAATCATTAATTTTTTAGTTTTTTGACTATATCTCGAGAAATAAGCGAGATAGCGCCTAAAAACGAAAAGAATCATTAAATTTTTAGTTTTTTGACTATATCTCGAGAAATAAGCGAGATAGCGCCTAAAAACGAAAAAAATCATTAAATTTTTAGTTTTTTGACTATAACTCGAGAAATAAGCGAGATAGCGCCTAAAAACGATAAGAATCATTAATTTTTTAGTTTTTTGACTATATCTCGAGAAATAAGCGAGATAGCGCCTAAAAACGAAAAAAATCATTAAATTTTTAGTTTTTTGACTATATCTCGTGAAATAAGCGAGATAGCGCCTAAAAACGATAAAAATCATTAAATTTTTAGTTTTTTGACTATAACTCGAGAAATAAGCGAGATAGCGCCTAAAAACGAAAAGAATCATTAATTTTTAGTTTTTTGACTATATCTCGTGAAATAAGCGAGATAGCGCCTAAAACGATAAAAATCATTAAATTTTTAGTTTTTTGACCATAACTCGAGAAATAAGCGAGATAGCGCCTAAAAACGAAAAGAATCATTAATTTTTTAGTTTTTTGACTATATCTCGAGAAATAAGCGAGATAGCGCCTAAAACGATAAAAATCATTAAATTTTTAGTTTTTTGACCATAACTCGAGAAATAAGCGAGATAGCGCCTAAAAACGAAAAGAATCATTAAATTTTTAGTTTTTTGACTATATCTCGAGAAATAAGCGAGATAGCGCCTAAAAACGATAAAAATCATTAAATTTTTAGTTTTTTGACTATATCTCGAGAAATAAGCGAGATAGCGCCTAAAAACGAAAAAATCATTAATTTTTTAGTTTTTTGACCATAACTCGAGAAATAAGCGAGATAGCGCCTAAAAACGAAAAGAATCATTAATTTTTTAGTTTTTTGACTATATCTCGTGAAATAAGCGAGATAGCGCCTTAAAACGAAAAGAATCATTAAATTTTTAGTTTTTTGACTATAACTCGAGAAATAAGCGAGATAGCGCCTAAAACGATAAAAATCATTAAATTTTTAGTTTTTTGACTATATCTCGAGAAATAAGCGAGATAGCGCCTAAAAACGATAAAAATCATTAAATTTTTAGTTTTTTGACTATATCTCGAGAAATAAGCGAGATAGCGCCTTAAAAACGATAAGAATCATTAAATTTTTAGTTTTTTGACTATATCTCGAGAAATAAGCGAGATAGCGCCTAAAAACGAAAAGAATCATTAAATTTTTAGTTTTTTGACTATAACTCGAGAAATAAGCGAGATAGCGCCTAAAAACGATAAAAATCATTAAATTTTTAGTTTTTTGACTATATCTCGAGAAATAAGCGAGATAGCGCCTTAAAACGAAAAAAATCATTAAATTTTTAGTTTTTTGACTATATCTCGAGAAATAAGCGAGATAGCGCCTTAAAACGAAAAAAATCATTAAATTTTTAGTTTTTTGACTATATCTCGAGAAATAAGCGAGATAGCGCCTAAAAACGATAAAAATCATTAAATTTTTAGTTTTTTGACCATAACTCGAGAAATAAGCGAGATAGCGCCTTAAAACGATAAGAATCATTAATTTTTTAGTTTTTGACTATATCTCGAGAAATAAGCGAGATAGCGCCTTAAAACGATAAAAAATCATTAAATTTTTAGTTTTTTGACTATATCTCGAGAAATAAGCGAGATAGCGCCTAAAAACGAAAAGAATCATTAAATTTTTAGTTTTTTGACTATATCTCGAGAAATAAGCGAGATAGCGCCTAAAAACGATAAAAATCATTAAATTTTAGTTTTTTGACTATATCTCGAGAAATAAGCGAGATAGCGCCTTAAAACGAAAAAAATCATTAAATTTTTTAGTTTTTTGACTATAACTCGAGAAATAAGCGAGATAGCGCCTAAAAACGAAAAAAATCATTAATTTTTTAGTTTTTTGACTATATCTCGAGAAATAAGCGAGATAGCGCCTAAAAACGATAAAAATCATTAAATTTTTAGATGTCAACTATATCTCGAGAAATAAGCGAGATAGCGCCTAAAAACGATAAAAATCATTAAAATTTTTAGTTTTTGACTATATCTCGAGAAATAAGCGAGATAACGCCTTAAAACGATAAGAATCATTAAATTTTTAGTTTTTTTTTGACTATATCTCGAGAAATAAGCGAGATAGCGCCTAAAAACGATAAAATCATTAAATTTTTTGTTTTTTGACTATATCTCGAGAAATAAGCGAGATAGCGCCTAAAAACGAAAAAAATCATTAAATTTTTAGTTTTTTGACTATATCTCGAGAAATAAGCGAGATAGCGCCTAAAAACGAAAAGAATCATTAATTTTTAGTTTTTGACTATATCTCGAGAAATAAGCGAGATAGCGCCTAAAAACGATAAGAATCATTAATTTTTAGTTTTTTGACTATATCTCGAGAAATAAGCGAGATAGCGCCTAAAAACGAAAAAAATCATTAAATTTTTTAGTTTTTTGACCATAACTCGAGAAATAAGCGAGATAGCGCCTAAAAACGATAAAATCATTAAATTTTTTGTTTTTTGACTATATCTCGAGAAATAAGCGAGATAGCGCCTGAAAACGAAAAGAATCATTAATTTTTTTAGTTTTTTGACTATATCTCGTGAAATAAGCGAGATAGCGCCTAAAAACGATAAAAATCATTAAATTTTTAGTTTTTTGACTATATCTCGAGAAATAAGCGAGATAGCGCCTTAAAAACGAAAAGAATCATTAAATTTTTAGTTTTTTGACTATATCTCGTGAAATAAGCGAGATAGCGCCTAAAACGATAAAAATCATTAAATTTTTAGTTTTTTGACTATATCTCGAGAAATAAGCGAGATAGCGCCTTAAAACGAAAAGAATCATTAATCTTTTAGTTTTTTGACCATAACTCGAGAAATAAGCGAGATAGCGCCTAAAAACGAAAAAAATCATTAATTTTTTAGTTTTTTGACCATAACTCGAGAAATAAGCGAGATAGCGCCTTAAAACGAAAAGAATCATTAATTTTTCAGTTTTTTGACTATATCTCGTGAAATAAGCGAGATAGCGCCTAAAACGATAAAAATCATTAAATTTTTAGTTTTTTGACCATAACTCGAGAAATAAGCGAGATAGCGCCTTAAAACGAAAAGAATCATTAAATTTTTAGTTTTTGACTATATCTCGTGAAATAAGCGAGATAGCGCCTTAAAACGATAAAAATCATTAAATTTTTAGCTTTGACCATAACTCGAGAAATAAGCGAGATAGCGCCTTAAAACGAAAAGAATCATTAATTTTTTAGTTTTTTGACTATATCTCGAGAAATAAGCGAGATAGCGCCTTAAAACGAAAAGAATCATTAATTTTTTAGTTTTTTGACCATATCTCGAGAAATAAGCGAGATAGCGCCTAAAAACGAAAAAATCATTAAATTTTTAGTTTTTGACCATAACTCGAGAAATAAGCGAGATAGCGCCTTAAAACGAAAAGAATCATTAATTTTTTAGTTTTTTGACTATATCTCGAGAAATAAGCGAGATAGCGCCTTAAAACGAAAAAATCATTAAATTTTTAGTTTTTGACCATAACTCGAGAAATAAGCGAGATAGCGCCTTAAAACGAAAAAAATCATTAATTTTTTAGTTTTTTGACTATATCTCGTGAAATAAGCGAGATAGCGCCTTAAAACGAAAAAATCATTAAATTTTTAGTTTTTGGACTATATCTCGTGAAATAAGCGAGATAGCGCCTTAAAACGAAAAGAATCATTAATTTTTTAGTTTTTTGACCATAACTCGAGAAATAAGCGAGATAGCGCCTAAAAACGATAAAAATCATTAATTTTTTTTTAGTTTTTTGACCATATCTCGAGAAATAAGCGAGATAGCGCTTAAAAACGAAAAAAATCATTAAATTTTTAGTTTTTTGACCATAACTCGAGAAATAAGCGAGATAGCGCCTAAAAACGAAAAGAATCATTAATTTTTTAGTTTTTTGACCATAACTCGAGAAATAAGCGAGATAGCGCCTTAAAACGAAAAAAATCACTAATTTTTTAGCTTCGACCATAACTCGAGAAATAAGCGAGATAGCGCCTAAAAACGAAAAAAATCATTAATTTTTTAGTTTTTTGACCATAACTCGAGAAATAAGCGAGATAGCGCCTAAAAACGAAAAAGAATCATTAAATTTTTAGTTTTGACCATATCTCAAGAAAGAAGCGAGATAGCGCCTAAAAACGATAGAATCATAAATTTTTAGTTTTTGACTATATCTCGAGAAATAAGCGAGATAGCGCCTAAAAACGAAAAGAATCATTAAATTTTTAGTTTCTTGACTATATCTCGGGAAATAAGCGAGATAGCGCCTAAAAACGATAAAAATCATTAAATTTTTAGTTTTTTGACTATATCTCGAGAAATAAGCGACATAGCGCCTAAAAACGATAAAAATCATTAAATTTTTAGATTTTTTGACTATATCTCGAGAAATAAGCGAGATAGCGGCTAAAAACGAAAAGAATCATTAAATTTTTAGTTTTTTGACTATATCTCGAGAAATAAGCGAGATAGCACCTTAAAACGAAAAGAATCATTAATTTTTTAGTTTTTTGACCATAACTCGAGAAATAAGCGAGATAGCGCCTTAAAACGATAAGAATCATTAAATTTTTAGTTTTTTGACCATAACTCGAGAAATAAGCGAGATAGCGCCCTAAAAACAAAAAAATCATTAAATTTTTAGTTTTTTGACCATAACTCGAGAAATAGGGAGATAGCGCCTTAAAACGAAAAGAATCATTAATTTTTTAGTTTTTTGACCATAACTCGAGAAATAAGCGAGATAGCGCCTTAAAACGATAAGAATCATTAATTTTTTAGTTTTTTGACCATATCTCGAGAAATAAGCGAGATAGCGCCTAAAAACGATAAAAAAATCATTAAATTTTTAGTTTTTGACTATATCTCGAGAAATAAGCGAGATAGAGCCTAAAAACGAAAAGAATCATTAAATTTTTAGTTTTTTGACTATATCTCGAGAAATAAGCGAGATAGCGCCTAAAAACGATAAAAATCATTAAATTTTTAGTTTTTGACCATAACTCGAGAAATAAGCGAGATAGCACCTTTAAATGAAAAGAATCATTAATTTTTTAGCTTTGACCATAACTCGAGAAATAAGCGAGATAGCGCCTTAAAACGAAAAAAATCATTAATTTTTTAGTTTTTTGACTATATCTCGAGAAATAAGCGAGATAGCGCCTAAAACGAAAAAAACATTAAATTTTTAGTTTTTGACTATATTTCGTGAAATAAGCGAGATAGCGCCTAAAAACGATAAAATCATTAAATTTTTAGTTTTTTGACCATATTTCGAGAAATAAGCGAGATAGCGCCTAAAAACGATAAAAATCATTAAATTTTTAGTTTTTTGACCATAACTCGAGAAATAAGCGAGATAGTGCCTAAAAACGAAAAGAATCATTAAATTTTTAGTTTTTTGACCATAACTCGAGAAATAAGCGAGATAGTGCCTAAAAACCAAAAAGAACTATTAAATTTGTAGTTTTTTTAATTATATCTCGAGAAATAAGCGAGATAGCGCCTTAAAACGAAAAGAATCATTAAATTTTTGGTTTTTTGACCATAACTCGAGAAATAAGCGAGATAGCGTCTTAAACGAAAAGAATCATTAATTTTTAGTTTTTTGACCATAACTCGAGAAAGGAGATAGCGCCTAAAAACGAAAAGAATCATTAATTTTTTAGTTTTTTGACCATAACTCGAGAAATAAGCGAGATAGCGCCTAAAAAACGATAAAAATCATTAATTTTTTAGTTTTTTGAACATTACTCGAGAAATAAGCGAGATAGCGCCTAAAACGAAAAGAATCATTAAATTTTTAGTTTTGACCATAACTCTAGAAAGCAAAGCGAGATAAGCCTAAAAACGAAAAGAATCATTAATTTTTATTATTTGACCATATCTCGAGAAATAAGCGAGATAGCGCCTTAAACGAAAAAAGAATCATTAAATTTCGAGTTTTTTGACCATAACTCGAGAAATAAGCGAGATAGCGCCTTAAAACGAAAAGAATCATTAATTTTTTAGATTTTTGAACATTACTCGAGAAATAAGCGAGATAGCGCCTAAAAACGAAAAGAATCACTAAATTTTTAGTGTTTTGACCATAACTCGAGAAATAAGCGAGATAGTGCCTAATAACCAAAAGAATCATTAAATTTTTAGTTTTTTGACCATAACTCGAGAAATAAGCGAGATAGTGCCTAACAACGAAAAAAATCATTAAATTTTTAGTTTGTTGACTATATCTCGTGAAATAAGCGAGATAGCGCCTTAAAACGATAAGAATCATTAAATTTTAGTTTGACCATAACTTGAGAAATAAGCGAGATAGCGCCTTAAACGAAAAGAATCATTAATTTTTAGTTTGACCATAACTTCGAGAAATAAGCGAGATAGCGCCTAAAAACGAAAAGAATCATTAATTTTTTAGTTTTTGACCATATCTCGAGAAATAAGCGAGATAGCGCCTTAAAACGATAAAAATCATTAAATTTTTAGTTTTTTGACCATAACTCGAGAAATAAGCGAGATAGCACCTTAAAACGAAAATAATCATTAATTTTTTAGATTTTTGAACATTACTCGAGAAATAAGCGAGATAGCGCCTAAAAACGAAAAGAATCATTAAATTTTTAGTTTTTTGACCATAACTCTAGAAAGAAGCGAGATAGCGCCTAAAAACGAAAAGAATCATTAAATTTTTAGTTTTTTGACTATATCTCGTGAAATAAGCGAGATAGCGCCTAAAAACGATAATAATCATTAAATTTTTAGTTTTTTGACTATATCTCGAGAAATAAGCGAGATAGCGGCTAAAAACGAAAAGAATCATTAAATTTTTAGTTTTTTGACTATATCTCGAGAAATAAGCGAGATAGGGCCCAAAAACGAAAAAATCATTAAATTTTTAGTTTTTTGACTATATCTCGAGAAATAAGCGAGATAGCGCCTAAAAACGATAAGAATCATTAAATTTTTAGTTTTTTGACTATATCTCGAGAAATAAGCGAGATAGCACCTTAAAACGAAAATAATCATTAATATTTTAGTTTTTTGAACATTACTTGAGAAATAAGCGAGATAGCGCCTAAAAACGAAAAGAATCATTAAATTTTTAGTTTTTTGACCATAACTCTAGAAAGAAGCGAGATAGCGCCTAAAAACGAAAAGAATCATTAATTTTTAGTTATTTGACTATATCTCGTGAAATAAGCGAGATAGGGCCTAAAAACGAAAAGAATCATTAATTTTTTAGTTATTTGACCATATCTCGAGAAATAAGCGAGATAGCGCCTAAAAAAGAAAAGGAATCATTAATTTATTAGTTTTTTTACTATATCCGTGAAATAAGCGAGAGATAGCGCCTAAAAACGATACAAATCATTAAATTTTTAGTTTTTTGACCATAACTCGAGAAATAAGCGAGATAGTGCCTAATTACCAAAAGAATCATTAAATTTTTAGTTTTTTGACTATATCTCGAGAAATAAGCGAGATAGCTCCTAAAAACGATAACAATCATTAATTTTTTAGTTTTTTGAACATAACTCGAGAAATAAGCGAGATAGCGCCTAAAAACGAAAAGAATCATTAATTTTTAGTTTTTTGACTATAACTTCAGAAATAAGCGAGAGAGCGTCTTGAAACGATAAAAATCATTAAATTTTTAGTGTTTTGACAACAATATCTCGTGAAATAAGCGAGACAGCGCCTTAAAACGAAAAGAATCATTAATTTTTTAGTTTTTTGACTATATCTCGAGAAATAAGCGAGATAGCGGCTAAAACGAAAAGAATCATTAAATTTTTAGTTTTTTGACTATATCTCGAGAAATAAGCGAGATAGCGGCTAAAAACGATAAGAATCATTAAATTTGTAGTTTTTTGACTATATCTCGAGAAATAAGCGAGATAGCACCTTAAAACGAAAATAATCATTAATATTTTAGTTTTTTGAACATTACTCGAGAAATAAGCGAGATAGCGCCTAAAAACGAAAAGAATCATTAAATTTTTAGTTTTTTGACCATAACTCTAGAAAGAAGCGAGATAGCGCCTAAAAACGAAAAGAATCATTAATGTTTTAGTTTATTGACTATATCTCGAGAAATAAGCGAGATAGCGGCTAAAAACGAAAAGAATCATTACATTTTTAGTTTTTTGACTATATCTCGAGAAATAAGCGAGATAGCACCTTAAAACGAAAATAATCATTAATTTTTAGTTTTTTGACCATATCCCTAGAAAGAAGCGAGATAGCGCCTAAAAACGAAAAGAATCATTAATTTTTTAGTTTTTTGACTGTATCTCGAGAAATAAGCGAGATAGCGCCTTAAAACGAAAAGAATCATTAATTTTTTAGTTATTTGACCATATCTCGAGAAATAAGCGAGATAGCGCCTTAAAAAGAAAAGAATCATTAATTTTTTAGTTTTTTGACTATATCTCGTGAAATAAGCGAGATAGCGCCTAAAAACGATAATATCATTAAATTTTTAGTTTTTTGACCATAACTCGAGAAATAAGCGAGATAGTGCCTAAAAACCAAAAGAATCATTAAATTTTTAGTTTTTGACTATATCTCGAGAAATAAGCGAGATAGCGGCTAAAAACGATAACAATCATTAATTTTTTAGTTTTTTGACCATAACTCGAGAAATAAGCGAGATAGCGCCTTAAAACGAAAAGAATCATTAATTTTGAGTTTTTTGACTATATCTCGTGAAATAAGCGAGATAGCGCCTTAAAACGATAAAAATCATTAAATTTTTAGTGTTTTGACTATATCTCGTGAAATAAGCGAGATAGCGCCTTAAAACGAAAAGAATCATTAATTTTTTAGTTTTTTGACTATATCTCGAGAAATAAGCGAGATAGCGGCTAAAAACGTAAAGAATCATTAAATTTTTAGTTTTTTGACTATATCTCGAGAAATAAGCGAGATAGCGGCTAAAAACGATAAGAATCATTAAATTTTAGTTTTGGACTATATCTCGAGAAATAAGCGAGTAGCACCTTAAAACGAAAATAATCATTAATATTTTAGTTTTTTGAACATTACTCGAGAAATAAGGGAGATAGCGCCTAAAACGTTAAAATCATTAAATTTTTAGTTTTTTGAACATTACTCGAGAAATAAGGGGGATAGCGCCGCCTAAAAACAAAAAGAAATCATTAATGTTTTAGTTTGGACTATATCTCGTGAAATAAGCGAGAACGCGCATAAACACGAAAAGAATAATTAATTTTCAGTTTGCATGTGTATCTCGAGAAATAAGCGAGATAGCGCCTTAAAACGAAAAGAATCATTAATTTTTTAGTTTTTTGAACATTACTCGAGAAATAAGCGAGATAGCGCCTAAAAACGAAAAGAATCATTAAATTTTTAGTTTTTTGACCATAACTCTAGAAAGAAGGGAGATAGCACCTTAAAACGAAAATAATCATTAATATTTTAGTTTTTGAACATTACTCGAGAAATAAGTTGAGATAGCGCCTAAAACGAAAAGAATCATTAAATTTTAGTTTTTTGACCATAACTCTAGGAAAGAAGCGAGATAGCGCCTAAAAACGAAAAGAATCATTCCTGTTTAAGTTATTTGACCCACCTGGAGAAATAAGCGAGATAGCGCCTTTTTTAAAAGAAAAGAATCATTGGCATTTTAGTTTTGACTATGTTATTCGTGAAATAAGCGAGATAGGGCCATAAACGAAAAGAATCATTAAATTTTTAGTTTTTTGACTGTATCTCGAGAAATAAGCGAGATAGCGCCCTAAACGAAAAGAATCATTACTTTTCGAGTTATTTGACCATATCTCGAGAAATAAGCGAGATAAAGCCTTAAAAAGGAAAAGAATCATTAATTTTTTAGTTTTTTGACTATATATCAGAAATAAGCGAGATAGCGCTCTAAAACGATAAAAATCATTAAATTTTTAGTTTTTTGACCATAACTCGAGAAATAACAAGCGAGATAGTGCCTAAACCCAAAAGAATCATTAAATTTTTAGTTTTTTGACTATATCTCGAGAAATAAGCGAGATAGCGGCTAAAAAAACGATAAACAATTACAATTTTAGTTTTTGACTATATCTCGTGAAATAAGGGAGATAGCGCCTAAAAACGATAAAAATCATTAAATTTTTAGTTTTTTGACCATAACTCGAGAAATAAGCGAGATAGCGCCTTAAAACGAAAAGAATAATTAATTTTTTAGTTTTTTAATTATCTCGTGAAATAAGCGAGATAGCGCCTTAAAACGAAAAGAATCATTAATTTTTTAGTTTTTTGACTATATCTCGTGAAATAAGGGAGATAGCGCCTTAAAACGAAAAGAATTCATTAATTTTTTAGTTTTTTGACTATATCTCGTGAAATAAGCGAGATAGCGCTCTAAAACGTTAAAAATCATTAAATTTTTAGTTTTTTGACCATAACTCGAGAAATAAGCGACTAGCGCCTAAAAACGAAAAGAATCATTACCCTTTAGTTTTTTGACTATATCTCGAGAAATAAGCGAGATAGCACCTAAAACGAAAATAATCATTAATGTTTTAGTTTTTTTGAACATTACCGAGAAATAAAAGCGAGATAGCGCCTAAACAAAAGAATCATTAATGTTTTAGTTTTTTGACTATATCTCGTGAAATAAGCGAGAACGCGCATAAACACGAAAAGAATAATTAATTTTTTTTAGTTTTTTGCATGTATCTCGAGAAATAAGGGAGATGGCCGCCTTAAACGAAAAAGAATCATTAATTTTTTTAGTTTTTTGACTATATCTCGTGAAATAAGCGAGATAGCGCCTAAAAACGATAAAAGTCATTAAATTTTTAGTTTTTTGACCATAACTCGAGAAATAAGCGAGATAGCGCCTTAAAACGAAAAGAATCATTAATTTTTAGTTTTATGACTATATTCAGAAATAAGCGAGATAGCGCCTAAAACGATAAAAATCATTACATTTTTAGTTTTTTGACCATATCCTCGAGAAATAAGCGAGATAGCGCCTTAAAACGAAAAGAATCATTAATGTTTTAGTTTTTTGACTATATCTCGATAAATAAGCGAGATAGCGCCTAAAACGAAAAGAATCATTAATATTTTAGTTTTTTGACTATATCTCGTGAAATAAGCGAGATAGCGCCTAAAACGATTTAAATCCAGGAAATTTAAAGTTTTTTGAACATTACTCGAGAAATAAGCGAGATAGCGCCTAAAAACGAAAAGAATCATTAAATTTCGAGTTTTTGACCATAACTCAAGAAAGAAGGGAGATAGCGCCTAAAGACGAAAAGAATCATTAAATTTTAGTTTTTGATCATATCCTCAGAAATATGGGAGATAGCGCCTAAAAACGATAAAATCATTAAATTTTTAGTTTTTTGACCAT